>CAJNIZ010002658.1:106705-127301 GCA_905231905.1 Symbiodinium pilosum
TCGCCCCATACTTTCAAGGAGCCCTGTTCCCTGTAAACTTTCTGCCCGAAGCGCTAAGTAGCTCTTCCCCCTAACCCCTGTATGGCCTTCAAAGAATCTGCGTTTGGACCCTTGGAGCTGTCTGAAGCTTCGCACAGCCGAATTCCATTTCCAACGCTTGGAGTGTTGCGCTAGTGTCCTATGCATCTGTAGCAGATGAAGAACTTGATGNNGACGATGATGAGCTTGTGCTGCTGTCGCTGTCAGATTCGTTTCCCCGCGTAAAGCTTGCAGTTTGCGTTTCTTTTTGGCCGCTGGGAGGCACGCAATGGTTTTGCAAAGAGGCCGCGTGACTTGGAAGGGGATTTGCTGCTGGACAGCCGGAACTTTAGCTGACGCGCCACTGACGCGGATCTATCGCGAAACTGTCGCGGATTTCGGCATCATTCCTGGAATTTTCACCTGATTTTTCTTCAATTCGATGTACAAACGTGTATAGCTATTCAAAACCTGTCGCGCTCAAGGAACTGCGAGGCGACGCTTTGAATCGAAAACGCAATGTACGCATGACTGGGAGTTTTGAAACGGTGCCTCATAATGGCAACCATGATTTCAGCAATTTCTCCCACTCTTATGATTCGGATTTAACAAAGGCTCCGCTGACAAGTCTGGGGGGGGTTCACAAGCTAACAGCTGGGATTGTCAAAGGGGGCTTCATACAAAAAGCCATGATTTGCAGGCTAATGACTTGGATTTTGCTAAGGGTGCCTCATACAAAAAGCCATTGTATGCACGGGGTTTCGCATACTAATGACTTGGATTTTGCTAAGGGCGCCTCATACAAGCAGCCAAGATTTGCATGGGGTTGCCCATACTAATGACTTGGGTTTGCTCATGGTGCCTCATACAAGCAGCCATGATTTGCAAGGGGTTTCCCATAATGATACTAATCAGCTGGATTCTACTAAGGGTGGCGTGCGCAAACAGCCAGGATTTGCAAACGATTTCCGAGATCGCGAGCTATCGCGGACAATGTGCCTTCAAAATGCTGACACGCACTGACGCGCGCACCAGTTTTTGCAACATCCACCATCGATATGAGAACCCTCTAATAAAAGTCCTTCGTAGGGGTTTATGCCGCCGCTCAACTGAGTACGGATTAAGCACAGCGAGGGAGGAGTGGATGCCGCAGACTGCCGTGTCAAGTCCTGCCTCCTTGCTTGGCCTGTCAGTGCGCGATCAGCATCTGAAACTAAAGCTTTCCCAGACGCCCAAAGAAGCCACCCCAGGCATTTTCCGGCAGCACCTCCAGAAATCAAATTCAAAGGACACGGACAAGCCCACTCTGCGACAGGACAGGAAGTGCAATACACACGGTGGCACACCCGGCCGGGAAGACGTAGAACAACCAAGCCAGTGGGAAGCACACAGTTCTGCAGTTGCAGCAGCAGCAGCAGTCGCAGTCTGCGCTTCCGGAATATCCTTGTTGCATAAGAATCCGATCCAGCTCAACAACCCTTTGGTCTTGCATGTTGCAAAAAAAGTGCCCAGAGCAAACAAAGATGCCGGTGGCCCAGTAGTGGTCGCTTGGGAAGGTGCCAGCAAAATAAAACGCGTCAGCCTTCCAGGGAACGCCGCAGGCAGGCACGCGCATGCACTTGAGCTTGAGCAAGTGAAGATCACTGATGGCAATCATGCAGAGATGCATCATGGGACCTCGACTGGGCCATGCTGATACGTTGACAACATGCAGCAGTCGCAGCAGCAGCTATCACAACCTCCAGCACACTCACCTCCACAGCCTGCAGGAGTCATATTGCACCCGACATGCAGAGGCACACAATCACACAACAAGACTCGCAAGCCTACGCTGCGCCTGAAGCGCAGCCTGCACAAAGTTCCGCACAGCAGGCGCCAACAGTGACGAGCGTGCCGGCCACCAGAATAAGCATGACAGCAAGCCTAAGCGAAGGTCCAACGCGCCAAATGGAAACAGTCATGGATTCAAGACCCATTCCAGACTTGTTCAGCTTCCATATTATGAAGAGATGTATTCTGAAATGTTTGTGCTGGGACCGCACGTTGATAAGGTACATTCATGCAGCTCCAGGAATCAGAAAATTCAAGTCAGAAACCATGGTTTTGGTGAATGAAGGTTCTCTGCAGAACCTGCAATCTGTCAGGTAGCAGCTAGCAGAAACACAGAGATCAACAAGCATGATTGCTTGTTTGATTCTGCCAATGCGCTTGGCATGCAGTGTAGTCTCGCAGAAGACATGTTTTCTGACATTGCTTCAGAGGTACCAAAGCACAATGGACCACATGAACATCACCATCAGGTAAGTGACGCCCTGCAAGACTGGATTGCGCAAAGTCGTTGCAGGCGCGCGACGTTGCGCTTGTGCGTTGTCTCACTGTCAAGCGTGTGATTTTCCTGCCCAGCAATGAAACTAAGGCACACAAAACGCGTAGGTCCAAACCATGAGCTCCATGGCGAAAATGCTCCAAGCCTGAGTAAAGGCGCTAGTCAGGAGCCTAAACCAATTGACACAGGACCCTGAATGCCCAGTCGCACCTAGAACTTGGGTGCAGTCCTCTGAACTCAGAAGGCTTTACATCAAGTCCGCTATGCAGCAGAGGAACCAGATCGTCCAAGAATGCATCTTTGTCGTACTGGGAAGAAATCACACAGTCTCCACGACACAGATGTGGCCTGAAACTTCTCGCGGCTTGCATTCTCCAAAATAATCAGTCTGAACACATCTCCAGATGCTTCGAGTTGCACACCCATGCAGCGCCGCATGCCGTTCCACAAGCTGGGCCTGAGTCCATACAACTGAATGTTCACACATCTTCAGGTGATGGTTGCCGAGCGTGCCGAGGAAGCACACACCAGTCAAGCTTGCTGACTGTCAACTTTGTTCGCTCGAAGGCACCGGTGGTGATCGCAGATGGCACGCTTCCGCCCAAACGGAGCAAGAAGTACCGCGATGGGGATGAAGTATTGCCAGAGATTGCAGAATCTGGGTAGCAACTTGCAACATGAGTTTCCAGCGAATGAGTGGTCTCTGGGTGGGACACTCAATCCTGCCAAGCAGCAAGAGCTCGATCTTTCTGGATGCCCAGACAGAGAAGGTATAAACAACGCCTCAGAGACTGCGATGTGAACCGTTGCAGGCTATCCGACTGCCTCCATCATTCTTCTTCTCATCGTGTTTGCAACGTGTGCTTGGCCTTTGAGTGCTGGCGGGGCCCGGTGCTGCAAATGGAAACACTTCCTCGAGATACGAAAACAGTATCAGCCCGCCGTGCTTTTGAAGTCTGAATTTTCATTGTTGTTCAATCGCTTTGCGGGAGTCTTTCATGGTCGTTCGGCCTCTGTTCGGGCTTCGGTGTTTCGGCTTGGCTTGGGTCGGTTCGATTTTGCAAGCATAAGCCAGGCGGCATATGGTGGCCATTTGTTTGCCCACATGCCATGTTTTTTCGCACCGTAGATGCGCTCTCATGGACTCAACAGACCTGCCCAGCATGGCAGGCACCAACAAAAAAAGGTTTAGCTGTGACGCAACACATCCTTTGCAAGGCAAGCCGCTAAATTCCGCTAAGCAAACCCTGCTGCTGTCTTCAATGAAACAGGAATGAGATCAGAGCTGACCCACAGGACGGACAGGGCGAGCTTCAGAGCCGCAGATGCCGCCAGCGAAAATGAATGCTTTTGCACAGCTTTCTCGCGTGCATAAGCGATGACTGTTACTTGTGGCCTGGACCTTGTGCGGTATTTTGAATCCGCGGCCCCTCATCTCGTTCGCAATGGTTGAACAAATCACATGATGCCGTTCACCATGATGTTGGGCCACTGCAAAGGAAACTACGGGTATGGCCTATCTCAGCTGTCACGTTTGATCTGCAGCCTCTATCTAGTACCCAGAGGAACGCTGAACCGAGATGCAGAAACATCGACATGCCTAGTCTTCTACTCTCTTACGTGAATAAATGAATGCGGCTGCTCATATGTTTTTCATATTGAAAAGGCAATAGATCGAGTAGCCCATGAACTGCCGTGCTGTTAAGTCTCAGATCGGTGTGGTTTTATGAAACCCGAATCAAACTCAAAAACTGTTCCTGGCACCTGTTGCACACAAGCTTAACTAACTGTCTTGAAGCTCGCAGCTTGCTTGGAGAGTCCAACCTGAAACATCCAAGCCCACTTTGGATCCCCTGCTCAATGAATGCGTCGTCGCGGGTAAAAAGTGCAACCAAACTTAATCTACAAAAGTGAAAAGCAAAGCTTCCAGCCAGCTCGCCAAAAACCCAGCAAACGTTGACATGCGCACTGCCCCGCACGCTGAAAAACAAGTTATGAAACGCTGCAACTTCTGACCCTCTTCCTTGCAACAGTCGTGCCTTCATCGAAATAACTCTACCGCTAGCAGTTTTAGCCCAAACACAAGATCTCACGACAAGGTGCCCATACACTTTGCGCTTCCAATCTCTTTCGGACCTGTTTCAAAGCCTCCGCCGGAGTTGGCCCAAGCTGCACCCCAGCCGCAGTAGCAGTTCCAACCTGTTGAGGCACGACAACTTTCCACCCCACAGAAAATCCAACAGAGCGCCCAGCGCACCTGGAACGATGCAGCTGGCTGAGGGAATGCCGAGCAAAGCTGCCTCCAGAGATCAAGCTGCTAAAATCCTGGCGACCACTGGGCCACTGCATTGAGTTGCGGCCACGGAACGCACTCAGCATCGCTTCGACAACTATACTGCGAGCAAACACCTGGACGTTGACAGTTGCGATGTCACGCAATGGCAATTCTTGCTGAGTCCGAGTGTAAGCCAACAAGTTTGATAGGAACACACCCACCCTCTTTATGGCCTTGTAGGAAATGTACAGTGTCTGTAAGACCAGCTGTTCGCCATCCATCGTCACACGTGCACTTCTGAGTCTGCTCATTCATTCTCCTTGGCCACGCTCACAGCGAAGATGGAACCATCCCTAGTGGATCCTAGTGGGATCCTTCAGGGCTGCGGATGCTACGGTATCAGGCTTTATTCAATTTAGTGGAATGACTCGGAGTGACGCTATCAGCCGCCCCCGCCCAACTACGTACAGGGACTCTGAATGTTCTTTGGTGCCACAAATGCTGCAACATGTCATGAAACCTAGAACCTGGAAGAACTGCTGTCCGAGTTGCCCATGCTGACCTAGATGAGCGGACAAAGCAAGTGATAGGAGAAAACACTGCTACAGAGCCCAATCAACACAACCACGGAAAGCAGTGGCAAAAATCATGATGTGATGCAGATGATCTGATCCGATCCGGGGAGCACTCGGATGTTGTGTTCGCCGCACTTGCCAAACCCAGCAGAACCAGAAAGCATCGCATTGCTTTGGGTGCAAGTCGCACCGGCGTGGCACAGCAAATCTTAGAGAAGCCTTGATCCAACACGCATCGGCGTCACGGTCACGGCAGATGAGTGTTCAGTGCGCCCTCGGATGTTCGGATGAAACTACATACCCTGCTGTCCTTGAGGCTGGCCATGTCGGACTTCCTGATCGAAGAGTGACTTCATTCATTCAACCAAAGGCTCTCGAAGTCCCTCATGATGGTGTTGGAAGAATGCACGGGTTCTGAACAATGCGAATTTTATCCCACCGCCATCTGTGCAAATAGGGTCACAACAATGTGCACCCACCCTGCCTGCAGCAAGGAAACGGAAAAGCCAAAAGGCTGCTCTTATCTAAAAGATCCATCCCGGCCCCTCGCACTGCCCCGCTGACCCATTTACCCAACATACACAAAAAAATGAAGCAGTGGACGAAACTGAAAACCGCGATCGAAGGTGACAAGCTGCATGTATGAAAAACAGAGAATGAAGCCTGTCATAAACGGGAAGCCCAAACAGCTGGCCGTGCATCTCACAAGGACTCATGTAGGCATGAGCAAGGCGTCCTCAAAGATGGCAGGTCTTTGTGCCTAACATACGCGGCTCAAAGAATCTCTCCGCTAAAGCCGAAGGCCACAGGAGCAGCCTCAGAAGTTCCGTGTCGAAAACAGGCCAGGGTCGTGGAGTCTCCTGGCAGGAGCTAAAGGGTAAGCCGAGCCATCGACCAAGTCCTAGAAATGCAGCAATTCGGCTCATGTCTCTGCAGCCTGGTCATGCAAGCTGTGCCCTTCTCGGCGTGGCCTCCGCGCCGTGACTCAAACGTGGGACAGAATGCCACTACCAGGCAACTTCTTACTGCTGCTTGCTGCAGAGTAGCTGAGAGAGGGAGGAGTGCATGCTGGGCAGAGCAGACGCGTCCTGGCACACTCTGTAGAGCACTAACGAAACTTTAAAAACACCTTTGCGCACCGAAATACTCTCTTGCAGCAAAGGGCTTGTCGTTGCTGGGGCCACTAGATGGGAACAGATTCTTTTCCCTCCTGGCAGTTGGGATTAGTAACCCTGCTGGCTTTTGAGTCAGGGTTTTTTGGCAAGCACGACCTTTGTCATGCCGGCAATCATTTCGAAGACTTCTATGTCTCGAAAACCCGCAGCCTTCATTCGCGACACGATGTCACTGGGCGCGAGCCCTAGGCCACTGGGATTGACTGTGACATGCTGTAGTGCCCAGTATGCTCCCAGAGCAGGACCATCCCTGGCATCGTCCACCATAAAATCATGCACAATCAGGTGGCCACCGAAGCGAAGCGCTGTTGATGAGTTTGCAATGAGCTGCACGAGTATGTCCTCTGGAACAGAACCACAGAGGTAAGACATCAGCACCATGTCCTGCGACCCTGCTTCAATAGGCCACCTTGGTGAAGTTGCATCCAGCTCCTTAAACATGATCCTTGTTCTTTCTTGAGGCAGCGCTTGCTGATCCATCAAGTTCCTGCCCACCTGGCAGACTTCTGGAAGTTCGAGCACAGTGGCTGTCAGATCTGGGTTGGCGCGCACAGCTTGCAAAGAGAAAGCTCCGCTGCCTCCACCCACATCAAGCATACTGCCAACTCCTGCAAGCGAAACCTTCCTGAAGAGCGACTTGGCTGTGGCCAAACTTCCGTTGTGCTGAGCAGATGTGTATAGGGAAGCCACTGCGGGATCAGAGAACCATTGTGAATAATTGAGCACCTCTTCACCTTTCAACACTTTTGCAAGCTGTCCCATTCGTGCGTAAAATAAACTGCCAACCTGATGTTTAAAATAATCTCCATAATAAGCTTTCGAGGATGACACCATGAATTTCTGCACATTGGGTGAGTTGCTGTAGCGCCGCGACGAATCCAGGCGCAAGCATTTTGAGGCCACAAGCGCGGTGAGCAAGGTCTGCAAGCGATTTCGGGGTACGCCACACTCCGTTGCCAACTCTGTCACACTTCTTGGACCCGTTGCAAGTCGATCGAAAACACCCAGCTCCAGCCCAGCAAAGAGAGCCTGGCGTCGACTTTTCAAATGCTGAGTCTTCTGCATTTCTCTTCATACCCCTCTCCTGACACTGGAAAACATGTATGTGTCTTACTGATTTTTCCACCAAACGAAGAAGCGGCTAGGGCAGCTCGGCATCCTACTGAAATCCGCTGGAAACAAGTACTGACCGAAAAACTCAGTGAAAAGCAACTATGAATGAGGCAAGATTATGCTTTCAAGAGGGCCTGACCACGTAGAAGCATGCATCATAGTCAGAAAGGATCTCATTCGCTTGGCATATCACCCTGCCGAGCCATTCATCTAGTATCGAAAACATCGCGTCTGCCACTTCGTTGCCCCAGCAAGCCAACATCATGAGCATACGCTGCCTCTCGGCCGCCACGCAGAGCGACCGTCGTGAGCATCTCCACCATACACCCAGGTCATGGCCCGCAAATGGACCCCCAAATTGGACCCGGGCCAGCGACAGCCCCAACCCCTCCTGGAATGGGTCTGGCCCTGGACCCTGACAGGATCCGAAATCAGTTCCCCCGCATACCCCCTTGGACTGATGAGCAAAGCCGAATTAAATGAAAGCCCCTGGAGAGGAGCATAACTTCGCCACGGAGGGCTATGGTGCACAAGGCTGCTGAGTGTGACAAGTGCAGCTAGCGCCTGCCCCTTTCTGTTGCTTTCTCTCTCCCTCTTTCTCTGGGCGTCGATGAAAGCTCCATACCCGCCATCAGCCAGTTTAGACGAGACTGGCATTGCATTAGTGGCTCGTCGAATTAGGGAGCACAGGACAAAGCCTCAACTACAAAGTACACACGCGCTCTTTGCCTCTCTCCTGCATGGCTGGCGAAGCTTGGGCCTCGCTTCAAAAATCCTTGCAAGTGAAGGCACCAACAATTTCAGGGCTCCACATGTTCAATCGCCTTCCTTCTGCCGTGTATGGCACTGTTAGGATATACAAGGTCAATTTGCAAAGGGTGTGTGCCCACCGACTCTAGCTAGGAACACCCTATGGTCACAACAAGCGGTGACAATCCCTTGTCAGGCAAACTTTTTTTAGAGCGCAGCAGAACACGTACAAAACAAAACGTAAACATCGCAATTGAGAGGGACCTCTGTAGCGCTGGGGGCCTGTGAAGTCAGGAACTATCATGAACTGTCGTGGAGTTTTTCCCTGGTGAGAGTTCACGCTGAACAGTTGTTATTGATCCAAAAACAACTGGTACTGGCGCGCACAGATAGTGCAGGAGCCGGCTTTGGGGACTCTTCTGGGAATTATATACTGTATATGGACTCGAAGTATCAAAAAGTGCTGGGGCAACATCTGGCAGAGCTTGCAGGGTAACTGCTTCGTGAAGATGTTTTGGGTGTGTCTTGACCTGGGGGCCATCCACTACGAAGCATCCACGGGCAGACGTTCCTCAAACATGCCTGCTTTAGCATGGGACTGGCTTCTCTGGTAAAACACTCTCATGGCTACCTGTCTCCAGCAGCAACAACAGCAGCAAGGGTCAATCCGACCCATTTCACAGATGGTGATTCCATTGGAATGAGAGGGCAAGGTCGGAGAAGCTCGCGTCAAGTCAAGCTGTTTTGGCTCTTGGGGGGTGAGGGGTTTGCCGGTGCTGCTGCCGAAACCTGCATCCGAAGCAGCCATGTCGAGCCACCCCCCAGGCTTGCGGAGTGAATTTCCCTGCAAGCAAATCTTGCCGTGGGATATCACATACCTGGGCCTGCGGAACCCAGAACCAAGAAACCATAGCACAAGTTCAAGCAGAGCAAATGAGCAATGTCAATGTCTGTGTGGATATGTTCAATATGTTGCTTGAATCTATGCTCACCCACCCATGTTCAGGCTTGATGGTCTTCAACAATCATAAACATTCGCAACTTAGTGCATGTACTTGCCTTCATCTACCAATCGCAAATTCGTGAATGGTCATGCTTAGCAAGGGGGTTCTAATTCCAAATATTCAAACACGTTGTCCCTGGTGGATCAGTGGCATGAGCCAGAGGCTCTTAACTCCGGCCCTGCCGCCGCAGTCCAAGGCACAGCCCGCGTCTAGAAGTGTGGCGCCGGTGCTACCGACCCCGCCCCCGCCCAGCATCGTCGAACCTTCATTTTCTTCAAGAGACCCTCCCGAAACCCGTTCCCAAACCAAACGCAAATTCAGCTAGCATCTTCAGCATCATTTGGGGGTCCGTTTCTGCTTCCTTCTCACGGGTTAGGCTGGAGCACGCCTGCTTGGCCAAGCATTATGGGGTTCATGAAGCTTGGATGCTGGTCTCATGGAGGCTATCGTGCTTCTTTGCGCGTTTCATATTGGGTTTACCTGTTTTTCCGTTGTAGGAATTAAACCTTTTGATAGGTGTGTTGATGGGTTCGTGGGTATATAAGGCTTTTTTAGGCGATGCTTTTCAGGTCTAGCAGGCATGATAGTTTCAAGATATTCCAAGATGGATTTGCAAGTTGTTCATAGCTCCATGCGGGCCTTGTTTGATTGCGGTGCAATGAATTTGTGAGGTTTCTGCCACCTGGAGGGCGGTCTTGGAGGGGCTGAGGGCCTTCGAAGCGCCTTCAAACACTCAACAAGGCGTAAGTGTGACCCAAAGTGCAGTTGCACGGCGAAATTCACCCCAATTGTGCTGAAGAAGTCAGCATACGGGGAGGCACGCCCCGTGTGCGATCATGATCATGCCTGTTTTAGCCGACTTTTGAAGGATCGTCAGTCCTCAGGACTAGCCCAACACAAAAAAGCACGGAAGTTTGCGCTAGCCCAAAGGCCCTCCCTGGGCCTGAGCCGAGAAACGTCTGACTCAAGGAGAAGGCAAGGGGCGCAGGAGCCACAAACCGGGAAATGGACCCCAAAAAATGCTACTCTCGCTCTCTTCCTGTCGGCTAGGAAACTGGCTGAGCTGGCCCAAGCCGCTCGACCTCACATCCTGCTTGGCCGTCATGGCCCAGTGCAAATGCACATGTAGCATAAGCTATGGTTTGTACGGGCTGATGCCTGTGCTGCGAACTCCTTGAAAAGCTCTGGGTCCTCGTTTGTTGGAGGCCAAAAGTTAAGAGGCCTAGTTTGAACGCGTTTTTGGGGCTTGCCCCCTGCTGTGGAAGGCTTTTCCGGTCAGCATCATGAGCACAATCGGGCCTTCATTTCCTCTTTCTTGACACCTCAACTTACCTCCGCACATCCGTAGGTGCGGCATCACAAGAGACATGCGGTGCAGTTAGGCCCCATTTTAATTTTGCTCGCTGGTGCTGGCTTCTCGGGGCTGCCGGAGCCTAACTCTGCGTTAAACCCAGCAAAATCCGTTCTCTCAGCAGTGCTTGTGACGGTATAAGCACCTGCAAGGAACACACCACAGAAAGACCTATTCTTGCCAGCACCTGCGCCGCATGACTAGCATGCGGGCGGACCTGCGTGCATCACCTCGGCCAGACACAGTCCGAGGCTACCATCGCACACCATTTCAACTCAATTTTGATTCTGATTTGCAAGACCTGGAACATGTGAGGAAAAAGTAGCTTGCGCAAAAGTCCATGTTCAGAGCGCTTCGGATGGTCCCTCTCGAGTTTTCTACCGATGATGCTCGCGTATGGAGCGCACGTTAAAGCCCTACAAAATCATCGAAAGTAGCAAGAACATCGTCTTTTACAGAGGCTTCTCATGATGCGGAGCATCATCAGCACAATTGGGACTCCGTTTGGGGTCTAGAAGGAGGGACAGCCAGGCCGGCTTCTGCTGCTAGGCCCGTGCTGCGTTCCTGCCCTGGCACCGTTCAATGAAATCTTGGAACACACCTGTCGGCAGATTGCAGAAAAGTTCAGGCGGCATGATTCTAGCAACAGGCTGGAAGTTTTTGGGATAGAGGGTCAGCCTGCGCCTGCCATGATAAAGATATGCTTTTGGATCACCGTGTATGGGTGGTTTGCGGTGACAACATTTATGTGCTCCTCAAGCCACAAGATGTGAGGAAAAACACACCTTCAGACCACAGCGACAACTGTAGGGCTCTATTTGCAGTGAAGATCATCAGCAGCTTAAACTGTTGCTCTTAGTTTTGTTATTGGAAAAGATCTCTTATGATGGTCATGCCTGATATTATGGGTTCAGACGAAGAGAAAATCTTCATGGAATTGAAACGCACTTCTCAACTGCTTTGGCCGGGTCTTCTTTGCACTGTCGTTCTCATGATCTGGCTTGGCAGCTTGTTGTCATCTCCTTCTCCTCCGCCGCACTTTTGCGGCACCTGGATATGTTGCTCTCCATCTGCTTCATGCGGCTGATCACCCAGTAATTATCGGCAAGCTTGAGACTATACCGTCACAGCACGACATGGATCAGTGATGAGCGGCAAATATAACATCATGTCGCATCCTGCCTGCGAAGCCATGAAACCGTACGCAAGGCTGTCTAGGTTGACGTCATCGTCTGTGTCTCCGCAGGCTCGGGGCTGCAGAAGTGGAGCAGCATGATGAGCCAACACCTTCACTCGGTGGATCGGCCGCTCCATTGCGGCTCGTCCGTGTAGCAATCAATCGCAGATCTGTCACGAGCGCTTCGTGCCTAAGACCTTGGCCCTGGTTAAAAGTGCTTGAAACTGATTTGAAACAGCTGCGGACACAGATGCAGAATGAGATAACGGCTTGACTGTGCCTGAGATTCAGAGGACCATTTGCAGAATCTGTGTCCTCAATCAGGACTGGAGTTGGCATAGGTGGCAGCGCTGCCTCTGGCTCGAGCTGTAAACTGTAAATGGAAGCGGCAAAGAGAGGTGCCACGTCCCGCCCCTTCCGCCTGCCGCTCAAGTCTCTGCTGTGTGCTTCGAACATCCTGGAGGGCCTCTAGCAGCTGACCAATGGTAGCCTCGGAGCACTTTGCATGGTGCTTTTCTTGCAAGTCCCATTGCATGCTCAGAATTGTAAAGATGGGTCCTGGACTTGACCAGTGCTCCTTTTGAGTTCCGCGATAGTCTTCATGGCAAGCCGAAGAGACAACGCATTAAAGACATAGCACTCATGAGGCTCCTCAACTCCTCCAGCATGTCTTTGAGAGCCACCACATCAGGCACGATGGCCGGAGGCCTTGCAAGAGCTTTCACGACACAACCTGAAGGCCGCGTGCATAAGATCACCAAATACATCAAAAGCCAAGCCATGGGCGCTGCAGAAACCTGATTTTTTTCGGCCGCGAGCTCAGCTCGGAGCTGATCCAAAAGCGATCGCCTGTTGGCGGGCATTCCATTCGCTCTTGGTAATTGTCCAGTTGCCAGTCTCCGCATATACTCTTCAGGTTAAGCTTTTGACACGCTAGACGCCAAAAGCGACGACAAACACAGGAATCGTGACCCTCGGGGGGTTCCAACGGGGTCGCAACACTCCTGCGACTCTGTCGGACACTCGCGGAAGCTTCACGAACGCTTGCGAACGCTTGCGGACACAAAAGCAACGATGTTTGGTCACCTTCTGGACCCCAACCTTCGAAACGGGAGCCCTTCTGCAGAGCATTCAGGGAAAAACATGTAAATCTAGTAAAATAACAGCTCATTCTCCAAATAAAGCCTGTTAACATTTAAACTTGAAGAAGATCTTAACACCAATCAACTAAAATCAAATGCAAAACAAATCAGTTCAACTCAAGACCAACCTGCTTCCTGCTTCTTCCTCTGAACCCTCTAAGTCACACTCTCGCTCTTGCGCAGCTCACACTATTTCGGCTGAACTGTACTACTTGTACTTAGCATGATCTAATTTTCCTTTTCGGATCAAAAATGCTTATTTCATGGAACAGAACTCGTAAGTGTCGATGCTTTTGGCGTTTCCTGTTCGTGTCGCGTTTAAAGTGTTAACTGTCACAGGGATGGGACGTGTCGGGTCGCCATCCTCGTAACTGTCGTCACTTTTGGACCTTCGTGAGGAGAGACGAGAGAGAGAACAGAGAGAAAGAGGAGAGAGGAGCGGAGTGGAGGGGCGGAGCTAAAGCAAGGCCTGTAAGGGGCAGCCGAGGAAGCAATGTTTGAGCCTTTAGTGTCCAATGAATTTTAATAAGCAGCCTTACTAAGCAAGTCAGGTTTCCGAATCAGCTTCATTTTTCTGATTTTGAGAACAGCCTAGCAATAAGGCCTTTGTCAAACTGTTGCGAAACTGATGACCCTGAAACACATTGAGCGGTTTAGAAAAAGATATATATAAATCTGATAGAAAAAATGAAGCTTCCACCCGCGAGCTTCCGCGGACCTTCCTCGAGTCCTCCGCTTCTGCGGGCTCTTCCGCGGACGTTTTGCCTAAGGTGCTTCCGCGGCGCTTCCACGAAAGGAATTTCTAGTCTTCGGCGTTATCTGTCCAAAACCCGAGCGTAATGAAAAAAGAGCTTCCGCAAGAGCTTCCGCAAGCGAAGTCCTTCCGCGAAAACTTCTGAGCTTCCGCGCGCACAGTAGGAGCCACTTGTTGTAAGTTGTTGCCGGCCGATTTCCGGTGTTTTTTCCGTGCCTAATTGACTTTCCTCTAGAGCTTGCTGTGTAACGCCGTGATTCTCTGGAGGTTCTAAATGGATGTAAAGACAGCTCCTCTCACGGCAGGTCCGTAAGGGGTAGCTCAGTGAGACTGAATTCAACCAGCAAATCAGGTCTCAGAATCAGCTCTTTTGTTCTCAGCTTAAGAGCAGCCATCATCCCAATTTGGCCCTTGAGGCTCCAAAATCTAAACCTAATCTAAAACCTTTTTGGGGGCACAGTAACTTTTTGGCGTTAATTCCAGAGATTTTCCTGCCCAAAACATGCCTCTGCCTTTAAACTGGTCTGGAACTCCCTAATTTGGCCAAAACTTGTTGCTTTAAATCGAAGGCGTTTCATTGATCGAGAGCATGGGTAGGATGCTCGTTAGAAGTCAGCATGCAGACAGGTTCACTTTCGATGCTTACGTGTTTCATAGGGCAGGCAAGGTGCTGGGATGGCTGCCTTGGCGTTGAAGCTTTTGGCTGTCCTGAAGATTCATGAGAACTGCTTGTCTAAGGTCGGACAGGTTCCAGGGCCCGCACCTTGACTTTGTTGACTCATGTGCATCTGCAACTGAAGCTGCTGCTGCTGCAATTGCTGGAGCTGTTGCTGCTGTTGCAGGAGCTGCTGCTGGAGCTGCTGCCTGGCGCTCTGGGAACCATCACGAAGGTATCAAATTCACAGACATGCACCACAGATGCCCAAACCACGACATGGAAAGGTGTGGCGCGCGAAGCTGCAGCAAGGATGTGTGACACCCCTTCTACAAATGTCAGAGTCTTCGAAAAGTCGCTTGTGCAAGCAAACTAGCCCTGCTACGCTCGGCTCTCATCCCCTTGAAGGATCTCATGTTTAGCGGATTTCAAAAAATGGATGGTTCGAAACAAGCTGAGCACCTAAACTTGCAGGATCCACCTCTCTTGCTCGACATGCTGAGGTCGGTCAAAAAGATGCCGGAAGGCCATGGGCAAGAGAGATGCAATCGACTCCTGGCAGATGCAGGCACGGTTTCAGCAAGCGCTGTCATTGGCACTGGTTGGCAATGCACAGGCTTCTACACCAACCCAGAGCCCGATGTCCGTCAGCACATGCTCAGAGGTTCGGGGCGGCCTGGAGTCACCTTGGCCTGGCTCAGAGCTTCAGACACCTGTCACACTCGTCGCACCTTCACCTGAGGCACGGGCTCCCATCTGGATGGGAGTTGCCGAATGTGATGTTGACCTGTGCTTCTGAGTGCATACATCTGCACGTTGTCTGAATAGCGGACAACTGATCTGGGCAGCTAGCCAGCGGCTTGGACAGTAACTCCTGTGATGGCCCAGGGGCTGGAGGCGGCGGCGGCAACACCTGCACCCCAACACTGGAACCAAGGCGAACACACTCCCTTCACCGCGCTCGCCTCTGAGGTCTGCGTGTCGGCTGCTTTCTGCACCGGTGGCATCGGCCTCTTGCTTCCAGTTGACTCAGCATCTACGAACTCATATCCACTGCCTGTGCTTCTGCTGCAGACAGGAAGGCCTTGGCACCTTCTCCTCGGCTTTGCTGGATCCTGGCGATTGGAGGGGATGCTGTAAACGGGCGGCTCAGTACAAACAACCCTGAATTGAGGCAGCGTTGAAGCCCTTCTTTGCAAACGTAGCACTGTCTAATGGATTCGTCCTTTGCATAGCGCAAATACTTTCAGTGTCATGCATTACGCGAGCTGCAAACCCTCAACAAATTGCATCACAAAATGTGTTTGTGTGTGTGTGTGTTTGTTTAATGAAGGTTACTGTTCGAGCGTGAGCGTCGATGGTTTCTGCTTTGCTGCAGCTGCTTTCGCAGAGCCTGAACAAACGTCGCGAATTTGTTCAACGGTTGCGAGCAAATTGTTCGCGGTGAAAGACATACTTGAGGGCGAACGCAGTGATATCTGAACTGGACTTGCTGATGCACAATTGTTGTCCTTGTAGGGAAACACTGTGAACTATTACTAGCGTAATCTAGCATAAGCTTGGATGAAAAAATGGCACCGTAATTTCAAAAATGTGACCTGCCTTCTCAACACAGTAATGGCACAGATGGGAACAGAGTACAGTCACGCCCTTGGTGGCCAGAAATGTTTGGAAAACATGAAATGACCCTCCTCGTTGACAGCCTTCCCTCATTTCTTGCTTTGATTGCCGGCTTAATATTATCATAGAAACGCTTAGGTCTGGACGGTCCATCCGGTGTTATGCTTGCAGACTTGAGGAAGTGAAAGTTGCTCTGGTGTACGTTACCCAGAGCGTTGACAAACGTATGTGAGACTGGCAAGCCTATGCAGGGAACATGCCCATGCAGCATTAGAACGTCAACATTCTAGATGCTTTAGTCTGACTGTACAGCTCCGACGGTACTTAGAAGATATCCTCAGACCGCTCTAGGCTAGAAAACCCATTGCATTTGCGGCCGTCATAACTTCGCAGCGGCAGTCCAATCACAAACATGGCCTGCCCGTGCATCTATAAGCTGTTGGTCTGAACAGTCAGGGTCATCCAGCAGGGCCTCAGGTAATGGTCCTCTGACTTCTAGCTCGGTGCACATTGAGATGCTTCGTGAATAATCCACAGCAAGTAGAGACACACGGTGTGAGCTACCAGAAACGGTGAGCACCAAACCGCCAAATATCGCACAAGCTCGTTGTTGTCACGCTCTGCACGACGCTGACGCTCCTTCAAGGCTGAAGTGAGATCCACATCATTAGGATTGACTTTGTGCAAGAGGCGGTTTCCTTGGTTTCCTGAAGCTCTTGGTAAAAAGCTGCCTCGGAAATGACACGAAGGATCACGTTCGTCAGAGCATTTGCCCAGATGGCTCAGGCGGGATTGATCTTGGGAGCAAGCTAACTGCTCTTGCAATGCATCCGGAAGGTCATAGTCATAGTCGAATGGATACACATCTGACACAAATGGGAGTCGCTTAGCGTCCCTGCAAATAAACTCTGCCTGCACCGAGCGCTTCGTATCTGTGAACCTCTGGCAAGAAGTGCATCGTGGTTACAACGTGGGATTTGCAGAAAAGGGAGTTGGCGTTGGATTCTTGCCTCGCCAGTGACGGGGTTCTGCGGCTCCAACCTGCAGCTCTCTTGCCAACACTCCAAGCACCAAAATCAGGGAGTTTAGGGTCGTGCCCCTAGGGTTGTAGCCCTGGTGTTGTTGACTCTTTTAAGGATTCCTAGGAGACCACATTAGTTCATGTAAAGGGTATACCGGCGCCATGCTAAGGAACTTTTCAGGTGTACGACCTCATGGGTACAACCCTACCACCCCGGAACCTGTGACCAAAAAACAATAGCAAAAGGACAACAGGCCTTGGGAAGATCCGCCCTGGAGCTGCCAGGTTGTCGTCAAACCTGGGCATCCTTAGAACACATGGACAACCACGAATGTTGCAACCCATGTGTGCCGATGAAACAAACTCACATGCTGGTCACTAAACGGAAGCATGAATTGATGCCAAGCGTTACTATTCAGCAAGAGAGGACCTGTAATGTAAGCTTAAATGAAGAATCTCGTACCAAAACAAACATGAGGGCAGATGCTATCAGATGTTCGTTGACATGCTCCCTCAATGACGGCGCTTTCAGTCATTGGGATGGGGTCTCAAATGCCAAAAACCCTTGGCACTGCCGAAGTGCTGCGAGGCCAGGGTGAGTACTTCTGACTATCACGATTTCTGATTCGAGCAAATGACATCAGCAAATCTGATATCCTCCATACCAAAGACCAGGCAATGAGTTTACAGTGCACTCGCTCTGACGGGCTGGGCGCTGGTCGGAGCAGTTCCATGCAATTGGCTAGCCTGCACTGGGCGCGATAGCCCCATGCCAACATTCGCAAAGAACACGCCAAGGTTGCGGCAATGCGGGCCCCAGCAAGGACGCCCAAGTCCTCCTGCAAAACAGCAAGCTGAGGGATCTCTAGAGTTTTTGCGCTGAGGCCAGGGCACGCTGGCTGGCAGTTGCCGAACGACCTGCAAATGATCCCGCAGCCTGACAGCTTGCAACGGCTCAGACTCCTCAAGCTTCTATCAGAGAAAGAGTGAATCATCTCTGATTCGCTCAGGTTGCCGTGGAAGCTGTATTGCATGTCAGGTACACACAAGTCGAACCTGCTGCTTTCTGCTTCACAAGCGCTGCTTTGGCTAAGATATGCTAGCATGGGCTTCATGGCTCTCAGCTTCCATACTTGTAGGTAGGATTTTCAGATATCTTCCATATCCGTATGCAGATTTTGGAGGTTAAGGGGGTAAGAGCATAGAATCTAGGTGCTGTGTGGGCTAAGCAGACAGCTTGCACTTCAGTGATGGTAGGATGTCACGAAAATTTGGTCCAAACAGTGGGGCTAGAGGTAAAGCATTGCTCCTTTGCCCAACCAAGCTCAGCTCTCATGGCTAGTGCTCGCCCCACTCCGCCTGCAGTGAAAAAGGCGCATCCTTATCCTGGGGCCCTCCTCGCCACCCATAAAGAATCAGTACCTATGCTAGAAGAATCCCCCGCGGGAAAATGCAAGTGTAGATGATGTTTTTGCGTTGTCACGCCTCAAGAAAGGGAAAGATCCTTCCAGCTCTGCTTGGGAGGCCAATGCAGGCGAAATCCAACAGTAGCCTTCAGCTCGGCCAGGATTTTTTCATCTAGAAAAAATGCTCCTTTCCCTACTTCAGAGATCAGAGGTTGACTTGAAGAGAAAAGAGTGAGAACCATTCTTTTTTCTAGAAAATTAATACGATTTTTCGCCTAGCTGCGAGAGGTGTGTAAGGAGCGCCGTTGAAGCTGGGAAGGCAAGTGTACAGAAGTGGCAGGTGCATACGAGTTGTAGGGAACAAGCCAGCTTTCTCTCCAGGGGGGGGTGGTGTAAACAGCTACAAGTATCTATAAGCCCAGATATGCGGGGGCAGGTGATCAGGGAGCCTTGCAGATGGGGCTGGGAAACGACTAGACATGCTTGTGCGTTACGTTCACTATGCTGGAGCAGCCTTCCTTTTTGCGCAGAGCATGCAGGGAATTCACAGAAATCCACAGCTAGCAGGAACACATGTGGTCCCCGAGGTGGAGGGGTGGCGGCGGCGAGCGACAGAAGCTACAGCATGTTCTCTCCAGTTAAAAGCATGCAAAGACATGCTTGTGCGTTACGTTCACTATGCTGGAGCAGCCTTCCTTTTTGCGCAGAGCATGCAGGGAATTCACAGAAATCCACAGCTAGCAGGAACACATGTGGTCCCCTTACCAAAGATAAACCTCGGGTGGGCGGGAGGGCCTACAAAGTAGGAGTTTAGTGACTTCCCTGATGCTTACGCAGAAGGCTCAAAAGTCGCTGGACCTGGCTAATCAGGTCACCTTGCACCACGTACTCCTTGCACGCCGACTCACAAAGAGCGGCCAAGCGTTGCACTTTCAACTGGTAAGACTGGGTCACTTGCTCCATAACGTTAATGCAGCCCACCTCCTGAATGTAATGAGCTAGCGTTTTAAAATGAAGCCAGCGACCCCGCCACTGAAGTCTTGGCAGGTCCTCCTGCCACACTCGAAACCAGTACGTAGCTCCCCCTGGTCTAAGCGAGGACGGAAGACAGAGGTCGCTGCGACCTGTCACTTCTTGAAGCGCCTGTTGCAGGCGCCTCCTCAGTGTGGCTGAGGAGAAGGACCAAAGCTGCTCTTCGGGCTGCATGGTTGCCAAACATCTTTTGAGAAAATGCACTACGAAAGGCACATCCAGACGGACACTTTGTTGTTTGGCTCCTCGAGTTCGACTCTTGACAAGCTTCAGGCGCAGAAAGATCACTTCGGCACAGTCGGTGTCTGTACTCATCAAACAATCGCGCACTTTCAGAGCAATGATTTCGCACGGCCTCAACAGCCCATAGAAGCCGATCAAGAGGACCATTGCAAATCGCATCCAACCCCACGCCAGTGCCGTTGCGACCAGTGCTTTCAGCAAGGGCGCTGGCATGGGGGGATGGACTTTGCCTGGCCAAAGGCCCTCCCAAGTCGTCAAAAGTCTCCAAGGTCCCGCCAGATAGTTTTTCAGGTATGGAAAGCGCTGGACAATCACGTTTATGGTCTCCGCGTAGCTCCGACGCGGGGTGCCCTCCTCGTAGCAAACACGACCGTACTCCTCGAGAAGGGTTGCAACTGCGATTGGATCCCAGCGTGCCAGTTCGGGTAGCGGGCGCGTCTCTGGATCTTCCAGCAGCATCCATTCCTGAAACTTTTCTTTTCCAACAGAATCTCCCTCAACGCTGCTGTCGGCGCTGTAACTCTTCCTTTGTCCAGGTCGAGACGGTTTCTCGGCTCTGGAGGAGGTCTGGGACCACTCACCAAAGGAACAGTAGCCACCACTAACAGCAAGAAGAGCAGCTTGCGTAAACAGTAACCATCTGCCCCACGAACGGGGGGTGCCTGAGCAACTGTCCAGTGCATCTTGAGCAGCAACCACTTCCCCTTTTCTAAGGGATAGCAGCCATCCCGGTAACGGGACTCTTGGAGGCCTCAACTTCTTCTGCCGTGACGGGTCGTCAGCACGTATGGCCCATGTAGGACAATGGAACCCTACAGTGTAAACATCCTTAGCTAGCTGCAAAGCTAAAGACTTACGCATCACTCTGTTGAGGGCTACACTAGAACTACGGCCCTTAGCGTTGGCACCTAGCGTTACGAGGGAATCTTGAAACACGACCAGTCGAGAAGAAGGTGGGG
>CAJNIZ010002659.1:14858-25573 GCA_905231905.1 Symbiodinium pilosum
GGACTTATTAAGGGATATACTACAAGTTTAGTCCAGGGCTCACGTGCTCTTTTGTAAAGAGTTTAGAGATCAGGGTGTGTGTGAGCCTAACAGTAAAAGCTAAGTAGCCTTTTGATGTATGTTTGAGGCGTCGCGCAATGCATTGGTAGTACCAAAACCAGTAGAACAACCAATAGTAGTACTTTATACGACTACTATTGGGTAACTGACGAGAATCCTTATGGTCCCTTCTGCTAGGTTAAGGATTCAGGGCTTAGGGTTTACCTGAAGCTTGAATCCTAGATCTCTTGACTTAGTACGTGTACCTAGTAACAGGTGTTTGCGGCTTATCAACGGGGTTATTGGGGATTCCAGGTAGACTTACCTAGCCAAAAGATCATTCAAGCATGTTGTGTAGAACGAACCCGGGCCTCCGACAAGACAGACCCACACATTGGAATACCAAAATTGTATTTCGAACGGCTGGGGTCTGGTTTCACTTCAATTCTAGTGGCCTCCCTACAGTAGTATGTAATTAATTGGACCCACCCCAGAGAACGCTGTTTTCTGAACTGTGGGCTGAAGGTCTAAAGGGTTTGGTCTAAATTCAGCTGGTTTCAGATTAGCCCGCCGGTTAGGGTTTAGGGTTTGGGTTTAAGTTCCCTCGAGGTTCGCTGCACGCTAGCCTGCGGTGCTGTCAAGGATTGTTACGGAAAAGAAGAAACCCCTAAATCCCTAAACCCTAAGGCCGAAACCTGACAGATGACGACAATATAATGTGCCTGCTTCCCCTCATCTAAGTGTAGTTCGAAATGCCCTATCATTAGGGTTTAGGGTTCAGGGTCTAGGTTTTAGGGTTGCAGACTCCTTCTACCCAGACCCCCTAAAGCATCCAAAAAATGGAACACCCCAAAAATCGGATGTGATTTTTGGGGGGGGGTCCATTTTTAGGGTTCTTTTTGGGTGTCTGGGTAACTACTTAAAGCAAATCCCCGAATAATCTTCATATTGTGACTTGAGTTAAGTCCCTTACCAGCAGCCCCGTAAAGCCCTACCGCGGCTAAGGGATTAGGGTGGTGGAGGCCGTAACACTCACCCAAGCATTACCCTCAACCCTAAACCCCCAGACCCCCTAAAGGATGCAAAAGAGAAACCCCCCAAAATGACCTCCGTTACTACATTGGGGAAACTAGGAAATTATTGGGGGGTTCCATTTTTTGGATCCTTTAGGGGGGTCTGGGTAGAGTGCACCCCTGAGTTTTGAGATCCTTTTACGGGACCCTAGGGGACTATGTTGCGGTCAGGTTTTGCAAGCTTTTAGGGGTACGGCCCCCGGGGTTGAGGGTTTAGGGGGTGGGGCAACTTAGGGTTTAGGGATTAGGGCAAGTTAGGGTTTAGGGATTAGAGGGTTTAGGGTTTAGGGTTTTCAGAATCTAGTCTAAGGTTCAGCCAGCATGATCCTTTAATCCTTGGGTGCTTCTACACAGTAGGGTGTTCATTATGGTCCTGGGTGAGCGTGTGTGTCATGTAGGATGCCTTGGGAGTGTTGGCTAGGTGCCCGGGTTGAAGGGGCGAAAAATGAAACCTCTAACGTGTGCATGTGCGTATATGGGGTTTGCCGAAATTGGGGGGGTTAGGTTTCAGGGTTTAGTTTAGGGTGGTTCTTTATTGGGGTTCCCCAGCGTAAGGATTATGTTATTTTGGGGTGTATATTAGGGTCCCCTTATTGTGGGAAAGCCCCATATATACACCTGGCGTATACCCTATAAAGCCCTACCAGCCCAAGTAGGGGCCCATAACTCTAACTCAGAGCCAAGAAACCGGAAGGGCCAGTTAGGATCCTAATGAGAACCTATTGTTGATCTTATATAGAAATCCTCCATGCCCTTATTCTGCCATGCCACCAGAATTCTCAAAGAGTAAGGGGCTTAGGGTCATGCAGGTTTTTTAAAATCCAACGTAGGTCCTAAGCCTAAACCCTAGACCCTAGCTTAAACCCCCAAGCTCTTTAGCCCTAAGCCTTTAGTCCAGCTAAGGGTCCTAGAAAGAACTTATCAAACCCGAAACCCCAAATCCCTAAACCCTACACAAACCCCAAACTCCAAAACTCCCGAACCCCAAACCCCTAAACCCCCAAGCTCCAAAACCCCAAACCTCTAAACCCCAAACTCCAAAAGCCCTAAGCCCTAAACCGTATACCCCAAATTCCGAAAGCCTTAAGCCTTAAACCTAATACCCCAAACTCAAAAAGCCTTTAGCCCTAAACCCTATACCTCAAACTCAAAAAGCCCTAGACCCTAAACCCTATACCCCAAACTCCAAAAGCCCGAAACCTATACCCCAAACTCCAAAACCCCTGTTTAAACCGCGAGGTCAACTTTGCGGTAACGTTGACTGAAGACGACAAGCCACAAGCGCTCGAACCCCAGGGCCGATGTCAACCTTTTAGGGTTTAAGGTACAGGAGGATGTAAGAAACACATCCCCTCTATCAAGCCCAGAATCAGTCTTGAAACAAAGCCTATGTATGTAACTCTCCACAATACCCGGGGGGTGCCATCGTTTGGGGGTCTGCCGAGGCAATTTTCCAGCGTCTACTGGGGTAGGAAACCCCCAAGAACTTTGGATACTAACAATTTACATGACCCTATGTGACTCATACCTGAGGAGCAATAGTAGTATAGTATCATAAGGTTATGCAGGATTTTTAGTATCAACAGACTGATTTTTGGCCAGGCAAGTTGCAGTGGACTTTGGGCTTTCTTAGAGGTTTTGTCCCATCTGGAGCCCCTGGAAGGGTTTAGGGTTTTAGGGTTTCGGGTTTAGGGTTTAGGGCTTTGGGTTGGAGATCCACTTGATGCACAATATGGGTTTAACCACCAAACAAAACGCTACTCACTTACAGTTTGGGAGGGATTTTTTGCGCTTAAAATCGTATAACATCCTGAATTAAGGAAATTTGGGAACCCTGAGTAATGGTAAGTTTATATGGGCTTGAGGGTTTAGCATTCAAGGACTGGAGCCGCCAGCTGTGCTTCTGCCGTTTGAGTCTAAGGTTGCAACCGTGGGCCCCTAGTGTGGGTCCTGAATTCTGGGATCTTTACATGAGCTATAGTCTAAACTCCTTAAAGGGAGGTTATATAGGGGATTGTATAGGGAACTACTATAGGGCTTATTAAGGGGGATACCATATTAGAGACCCATACTTCTGACCTTAGATTGAGTGTAGCCACCATCAGATTTCCAACTTGACCCCCTGTCCAGTACTCACCCAAGGCATATGTGATTGTGGCGGCTACCTGAGGGTCAGGGGGATTCAGCAGCCACATGGTAACCCCAGTTATTTCCCCTTTTAACTTACCTACTGAGTCCCCTGACCCTCCGTCTACACCTGGGAGTCTAGCTTGCGAGGCTTAGGGCACTGTACGCCGTGGAGGGTTCCGGGTGCAGACCAGGGGTCTCAACAGGTGGGACGAACTGAAGGTTCCCACTGAAGGATCCCCGAGGTAGATTCCATGATGTTGGGTTTTTTAATGCCTAGGGGCCCCTGAGAAGAGGTTTTAAGTTGGGTGCAGCCGACAGATGCAGAAACGCGATTCAAGATGATGCGTTGTCGTCCGCTCGTAGATGCCTGTCTTACAGTGGGGGGCAGTGCTTAAGTCCCTGAAACCTAACTCTAAACCCTAAACCTAAACCCTTCACCGTTTGGGCTCCCGATCCAAGCCAACATCTGGATATTCAAGGCCCTTCGGCAAGGGTTTAGGGTTTCAGTTGTAGGGTCCCTGAAGTTTAGATCAGGGATTTTCGCCCTCTTTGCTGCCACACCATCCCAAGAACCCCAGCTCAGCCTCTAAGCAAAGATTACAGTTCAAACGCGGTTAGTTTAGGGTTTAGGGTTGGGATTTGAGATTTGGGGCTTAGGGTTTAGGATCTAGGGTCTTGGATTTGGGGCCATATGGCATGTAGAAGCTACTTATGACTGGGCACATAACCCGACTTAGAACCCCCTGGCTGGGCTTGTATAGGCTACCCCAAAGGCTATAAGCCAGATTATATACAGTTACTATAACCCCCATGACCTTAAATCCCAAACCCTAAAACACAAGGCTCTTCATGGAGGAACATACCTTATAATATTTTCGAGGGCTTCTAGCTGGTATTTTTTAAGGTAAATACGTTCACGAATGCCCCCTGAGATGAGACACCAAGCACGTTTAGGGTTTAGAGTTCAGTTGAGCATTCTTCTCAGAAACCCCAAACAAGTACCGGATTGGAGGGTTTAGGTAAAAGCCTCAAGCCCCCGAACCCTTGCCCTAAACCCTGAACCCCAAAACCCTAAGTTTAGGTAAAAGCCTCAAGCCCCCAAACCCTAAACCCTAAACCTTGCAGAGTCAGGTTTGACCTTCAAGAAAATAGCACGCCCAGCGTGGGCCTGAGCCTTGCTCATAGAGTCCCCCTTAAGTAGATAGAATATAGGGTTTGGGGATTAGGGTTTAGGGTTTAGCAGGGTTTCTTAGGGTAGGGTTTAGGGTTTAGGTATAGTCCGCCTTAAGCAGATAGAATATGAGGTATATGGGGATCTTCTTATAACATACCCAAAGCCATATACACTCGACTTAAGGGGGAGGATAGATAGAAAAGAGGATTTTGGTAACGCCAGCCCCAAAGATTTGGACCCCATAACCATGACATATGACACCACTGTACACTCGAGGAGTCTTTTTTTAAAAGGGGGTGTGAGGTTTACGCGGTTTAGGTGTTAGGGCTTACGGGACGATACTGAGATGAGCGGACGCATTCCTGAAACCTTGAACCCGCCCGCTCTCGAAAGAGCTCAGTACTTGGAGCCTCGTTTGACTTATGGTGGATGCTACTAGAAATCCTGCATGACCTTGGGTACCCTAAACCTTGGAAATTACGGTACTGTAGTTGAAGGGCTATGCCGGATGTTTAGTATCAACAGTCTTGATAAGATTGGGGATGTGGGTAGACTTATGAGTCAGAAAATTGTGCAAGTAATGCTTCAAAATGGGTACTTTTGCCCCCAATACCTTTTCTACCCACCCCTCCTGTCAAGAGAGCCGAGTCGTGTTCCAGAAGAGACATTACTGCCCCAATACACTTGACATACAGAATAGAATCTTACCTCGTTCAACCATCAAGAAATCATGGCTCGCCTGAAGCTGCACCCTAAACTCTTCAACTTAAAGCCTACACCTGGGCCCCTCTTATCTGCAAACTCCTAAGCCTTCAACTGTACATGCTAAAATGCTAGACCTTAACCTTCGAACCCCCCAAGGCATGCCCAGCATGGGCGGAATGGGCGGAATGGACGGCGGCGAGGGAATGCACCTTGCCTGCAGTGTTTGCGGTGATACCGAGATAGCCCAACACACCTTCATCCAGAAATGTGTTAGGATCCCGGATATGAGTCCGGATACGAGTCAAGCTATACCAATCGAGGTATTGAGCTCGCTGGGTACCGGTATGCAATAGGACCTCAGCTCGAACATGTTGGCTCAGAACAAGGACAAATTCGAGCATGGCATCAGCACGCACCCACAAAACAGACACTCCGCTGGAGGTCCACCGTTCTTCTTTGTTGGGTTATTGGGACTGTGATGATGGTGGCGGTGGTGGTGGCGGTGGCCGTGGCGGTGGCGGCGGCCGCGGTGGCAGTGGCGGCGTCGGCGTTGGTGGCAGTGGCGGTGGCGGTGGCGGTGATCGCGGAGGTGGTTGTGGCGGCGGCAGCGGCGGCGATGGCGATGGCGATGGCGATGACGGTGGCGGTGGCGATGGCGGTGGCGGTGGTGGTTGGGGAGTAAACCTAAACTTTGTCACAACTACAATCGCAAGGACCCCGTCAGGGTCATGGTGCCATAGTGATAGGGTCATCACTTCAAGGATTTTGGTCGCTGAACTCCTCTTACTTCTCTTTCCCTATAGATCCAACACTCCGTGGCTCTCCAACATGAAAGGCTCACCATAAAAGAAGCCAAGATTCAAGTAGAGGCTATATTATCATTACCACCACTCCACCACAACTGCCGCCGCTGTCGCGATTCGCAGGAAAACCATAGGCCATGGTATAGGCATCGACCGTAGCAGCACTGTCGCAAGGAATGAGGACATGGAGCAGGCCGATTTCGCTGGGTTCGGATCTGGGCAAAGGGTAGCGAGGCTTCCAGACCCTAAACGCTGAATCCTGACTCCTGTCCTTGATCTCATCTTCTCTACCTACAAGACTCTCAGTTTTAGGACACCAGCATCCATCTGATCATTGCATCCTTAAACTGAAGGGCTTGTGAGTCTGAGGATAAGCATTTGAAGACCCCAGACCTTAAAATGCCTAGACACCCCCAGACCTTAAAACCCTAAACAAATAACCCCCTAATAGCAGTAATGGTACTAGAAATAATAGTAACAATAGTTTTAGTAATACTAGATTCAGCAGTAATTGTATCAGTTGTCCTAGTAATAGTAGTACCAGTATTCATAGTAATAAAAGATTTAGTAAAAACATCAGTTCTAATAGCTCCAATCTCAGGCCCGGCATGGAGAGCATGGGCTTGGGTGGGCTCTCCGGAATGGCTCGGAGCTCAGTTCAGGGAATGTCGGGTTGGGAGGAAAAAACGGTGAAGAGGACCTGAGGGGTGGCTTTGGCTATTTAGGATTTAGGGATTATACTCCCCTTAAGTAGATAGAATATGGGGTATATGGGGAACTTATTATAATATACCCAAAGCCATACTCTATTTACTTCAGGGGGACTATAGTGTTTAGGGCTAAGCAGAAAGCATCATGGGCTGCAGGTCGCGCCAACTATATATCTAGGGTTATAGTCCCAGGTTTTGCTAGTTACTTAGCTCTATCAGCCACTAACTAGCAAGTAGGGAGGGGCTCTGGTTTGGGGGGAAGAGGTTTCCATATTCTATCTATGTAAGGGTGACTGTATCCTGATGCGTGTGGAGTCAGGGTTGAAATTCCCATGCACGGCTCAGTGAAATTCAGGCCATTTCGAGTCTCGTCTCGGATCAAATGGACAAGATAATGGAAGATGACATGGCATGTTGGCTTATATCGGGATGTACTATCAGACAACCCCCCCACCGCAAAAGCAAATATTCCCCCATGAGAGACCTCATATACTGGGAGGGCAGGGGACACACTTACTATCACGGGTTGAGGGGTTGAAGGGTATTTGACATCATTAGTCTGAAGGGTTTAGGAAAACACGGCAATCACTTTCAAGAAAAAACAGTGGTCATTTCAAGTGCTGTAAGGCTAAGTAGCTAGAATATGCAAAAGGGGGACACTTCATCCATGAGAGATGATTGTCCTACCCTTCGGGCTTTAAGCTTACACTGAACGCTAACCCTCAGATATTAAAACCGTACAAGCCATGAGGATATGAAGGGCAATCTTAGATGGGTACGGTTCATGGGACGAAGCAACCACTTCTCAGTGGACTTATAACCCTACTCATCATCCCCCTAGCTAGACTTGTGTAGGTTGCCCCACTTTCAAGTAGGGTTATAAGTAGTTTCTAAGCCCCATGAACCTGCAAGTAGCTACCAGCCGATACCACACACTTCCTCGTAAGCTGGTCAGGGTGTACGAAGTTCTCGCGGCTATTCCCTAAAGATATCAACCTGAACACTCCCTACCTAGAAGTGTCCATGATTCGGGCTACCATTTCGGAGAGCACCGCTTTTTAGCATTATGTCTATCCGGCCACTGTAACATCCCGGTATCATCCCAGCAAAGCCCCATGCTAGCCCCTTAATCTCCATCCCTCCCTAAACCATCAAAGCCTAATGCAGACCCCTGATTAATAAACACCATCCTTTTTTGGGAGGGTGTTTATTAATCAGGGGTCTACATTACACTTCTTTACTCTCGATCTCAATACTTGGAGGGTCAGGAGGCCTTATTAAGTATTCGCCTCGGCTACTTGGAGGGTCAGGGGGACTTAGTAAGTAGGTTAATAACCACTATAACCCATATAGTAACCCCAGTTATCCCCCTTATTAACCTACTTACGAAGTCCCCCTGACCCTCCAAGTAGCCCCTACTCCCAAGCTCTCAAAGGTCCCGATGGTGGGTTTGACTGGGTGGCCCGGCTGGGTGGTGGGGGGGGGGTCAAGGGAGAGGAGCGGCCCGAGTACCCCGAAAACCCAAGCCCTGACCGCCTAGAACCTCCAAGCAAGTAAATGAGAGGATCCTCGAGGGGAAACAGGAGCATGCGAACCACCGGGTTGCGTTTAATTAGGAGGGCCAGCCTACTTGCCGCTCCTAAACGTGCATGGGTCCAAAACCCTAAATCTTGAACAACACACCCCAAACCCTATATGAGCTATTCACTCCTTTAAGGGAAGTTATATAGGGGATTATGTAGGGCAGTATTATAAGAGTTATTAAGAGGGATGCTAGGAGTTTAGACTATAGCTGTTATCAAAACCAAGAGGCCAGTCTAGAGGAGGCCCCTTTTCAGCATCCATGATGGACTTGAGGGAGTCTACATGAAGGTTTCTCAACGTAATCCCTACATAATCCCTAAAAAAGGCCGATAAAAACCTCCCACCTAACCTAGAGTCCCTACACATCCATGTGCTAACCATGGGCCTTGAAATTATTTTTCTGGATCCCTAATCCCTGGAAGCCCGCGCTGTTTCTCCCCCATGTTTTGAAAGCAGCTAACCCAAAACCTTAAACCGGGTACCATAGCACATTTTCTGCCTTGGGTAGGGGGGTTTACCCTCCGCGAAACCAGCATTGAACCCTTATAGCCTCCTGTTAAGGTCACCGTAGTCTAGCAGTCTACGCAGGCCCTTTCAAGGGTTGCGTAGTCTTTTCTTTGTTCGTTTTTAACGGCATTTGGTGACTTCCCATCAAATCTCAGCATTAACCCTCAACCCTCAACCCTAAACCATGAAAATCTTTCTGAGGATGCTTTTGCCTCCATGAACATTCCAGGCAGGGACTGCATCCCTAAACCCGACAGTTCCCCTTAGGTAGATAGAATATGGGGCATATGGGGATCTTATTCTAATATACACCTAAAGCTTTTGGTGTTTGGTGGTTTGGTGTTAAGGCGTTCGCCTCCACAAACATTTTGGGCAAAGCGTGGAAGAGTGTTCAAGGAGACCCCTGTAGAAAAGATCGTGGGTGTAGGGTCGGTGCACAATTCAGTTCGTTTATTAGCTACCCTTATCCCTAAGCCCCTAATCCCGGTTTCAGGTACACTTACGTACAGTTACTGCATTTAGTGTTCTGTGGTGCAGCACTGAAGGCTTTCTCATGAAAGTTGACCGTAATTATGGGTAGGGCAGGATTCAGTACAGACTGGCGGGCTGCTGTAAGCGCCCGCCCAATGCTCCAGGGCTTTGCGACTCTGAGACAGAACTACGTGCCACCACTGGTCTTGAGTATTTCATTAGACCCTAAACCCTCCCATACGGTGGATGGAGGAAGTCTTGCATAACCTAGCATCCTCAAGGTACTGCAATTGCCAGTATGGCAGCTGTATAGGATGCTGCAAGGTTTTCTACATCCACAATACCTCCCTAAACCATGACCCTGAAGTCTCTCGCTGTCACCACGGTTAGAGGTGTTAGAGATTAGCTTGTTTCGCGTCAGATGGTCTTGGGAGCTTCTTTCCTGATGTCTCTGTGAAGTCAATTGGGTTCCATGGCTCAGACATTCTTCTATATTAGAGAAAAGTCCCAGAAATCCTTGAATACCAGAGCAAGGTAAGGAACGTACCAAATTACGCCAGGTAATATCCCTCAGTCTCTTGTCCTTGCTGCTTGCTTTTACAGGTAACAGTACTGTTTCGTAAACATGCTGACCTTAAACCATAAATTGGCTAAGCCCTAAACCATGGGAACCCCCAAAAAAGGAGCCCAGAGATCTGGAGGAACTGCTTAGAACTGGGGTTGTGACCCTACTTATGACCCTACTTATGATTGGGGTAACCTGTATAGGTCCAGTCAGTGGAGTATACGTAGAATTAAAAGCCCAGTCTTCAGTGGTTCCTAAACCCCTTCATTCAAAGTTGGTTAAGAATCATAATTGGAATATAAGTATATAGAGCTCTTAATAGGATCCCTATTATAGACTCTCATTGGGCGGAGGCAGGACCCAAAGTGTACTGAACTTTCTTTTCAGACAGAGGCGGCTCGATCTCTGCGGGGAGATGCACTTTTGGGCGCACATGGTTTGAGCCCTTCCTATCCCGCCTAAACCCTATAAACCCCTAAACCCTACAAGCCCCTGAACCCTATAAACCCCTAAACCTTATAAACCCCTAAACCCTAAAAACCCCTAAACCCTATAAACCCTGAACCGCTAAACCTAAAGGGGCACCCAGAACCAAGGACTCTTAAAGGCTTCCCTGAGGCCCCCAAAGATCCCCTACTTGGACGGTCAGGGGGACTTAGTAAGTAGGTTAATAACCCCTATAACCCATAACGTAACCCCAGTTATCCCCCTTATTAACCTACTTACTAAGTCCCCTAACCCTCCAAGTACAGTCTCCCGAGGTGACATAAGAGTCTAAACTCCTTAAAGGGGGTTACATAGGGGTTAGGTTTTAGATTTTAGGGTCTAAAATGCTTAAAGGGGGTTATAAAGGGTTTAGGGATAAGGGTCTAAATTCCTTAAAAGGTGGTTATGTAGGGTTTAGAGTTTAGGGTCTAAACTCCGTGAATGGGGGGCTTATATAGGGGATTACAT
>CAJNIZ010002660.1:8222-25564 GCA_905231905.1 Symbiodinium pilosum
GTGTACATGGATCCCTAGGGAAAGGCTTGAGGTGTTGTACGGTTAGGGGTTGGGGTCGGGGTTTGCACAGGACATGGGGTGTAGGTGCAAGTGTTGAGACTTGTGATTAGTGATGCTTCGTGGTGCTGAGGGTTAGAAGGTTCCTTCATTCAGCCAAGGGGGGTTGGTAGGCGGGACCTACTAGCTGTGCTGGGGACAGTCTTCAAGCCCATCACAGAGGTCGTGTCTTGGGTTGTGTCCATCTTGCATCGGGCATCCTACTCACGCTCTTTCTTTTTAGCTACGGCACCTGGGGGCCAGTGGGTAGAGTGGGATTCCAGACCATAATACGTGTAGCTGGATTTTTACAGGTTATCCCAATTTGGGTCCCCAGCTAGGAGTAGTTTTTCAGTCTCATGAACCTCTGAGTACTGGGCCCTGGACCCTAAATCCTAAACCCTAGATCTTAAACCTTAAGCCCTTTACCCTACGTCCATATTTTTTTGAAGACCTATACCCTAACCTTATCTGGAGTACTTGGGGCCCTCCTGCAATCATCCATGAATCCTTGAAATAGATTTTCCAAGCACTGCAGCATGTCACCCTGAACCGTAACCCCCTAAATCAGGGACCCCTGGCAGAGGAGTTCAAGGTTCAGGGCTTTCTTTGCAAAGTAGCCTGGAACCTCAAAAGCAGTTTAGGGTTGAGGGTTTGGAGCCTTTGTAGGCTACTCTCCTTTCAAGAAGTGTCTGCTTTTGGCTCGGTTTCTCGCTCGGCATGAACTCAATGTGATAGCTCGAGTATGTATACATATGTATACATATGTATATATATATATGTATATGTATGTGTATATATATATATGTACATTTGTACATATGTACATGTATATGTATACACACACACACACCCAAACCAATAAGAGATCTCAAGCCCTAAGCCCTAAACCCTAAATCGCAAAGACTGCCGTCCTTATGGCATCGGGGCTATATGGGGTCCCATGTCAGTTTCTCTGGGCCCTGAACCGAAAACCCCTCAGGAGCGCAGGCCCAACACTGAAGTCACCCGCTAGCTTAGGGCTTAGGCTGCAAACCTACCTCCTAACGCTGAAGGGAAGAGGGGTTTAGGGTTCAGGGTCTAAGCCTCCTAGAACCTGGCCCTAAGCCTCAAGCCCGAAAGAGCAATCTAAGTGCATGACGCATGGTAACCAGCCTATGCACGTGGGCTCTACATGCTTGAACTTCAATTCGTACGTAGCCCAAAACCAAAAGACACCCAAAATCCTAAACCCAAAAGACCACTTACAGTTCCAGACTTGTTTAACACCTGCATCCCAAAACTCGAACTCCCCCAAAATCCTAGACCCTAAAGAATCCTAAGCCCTAACCCCTAAGTCCTGAACCCTAAATCCCTAAACCCAAAATCCTAAGCCCTAAATAATCCTAAGCCCTAAACCCTAAATCCCTAAACCCAAAGTCCTAAACCGTAAACCCATCTTGAGTCGACTTGAGGCCGATGCAGGACGAGGCTGCAGTCCAGCAGGCGGCGTTTAGGGTTCGGGGTTTTAGGGTTTAGGGTTTAGGGTTTGGGGTTTAGGTCTTGGGGTTGAGGGTTTAGGATTTAGGGTTTGAGGTTTAGGACTTAGGGTTTAGGGTTTAGGATTTAGGGGGCTCTACAACTGAAATACCTGCGGGTTCGAGTTTGGGTCTTATAGGTGGTAGGTTCCCCTAAATAGTGGGACCCCAAGATTGACCCCCCAAATACCTTTTTCTGGGGACCCCCAACCCTAAACCCTAAACCCCCTACTAATTGTGGGAACCCACAGCCTTTAGTGTATAAGTATAAGATGAAGATTTGGCAGCTCGGAGCTCAGGGCTTGAGGTTCAGGATATACGTTAGGTGGACCCCCCACCCAGTAATAGTGACTATGAGGGATAATAGTGATTATATTAGGGTCCTCTTACATTCTTATTATACCACTATTACAGGGTGGGGGGGGTCCTCCTAAGATATAAGCGGTTGAGGTTTAGGGTTCAGAGTTTTGATTTCAGGGTTGAGGGTTTAGGGTTAGCTTTAGGGTATGGGGTTCGGGGTTTAGGGTTTAGGGTTAGTTAGGTGTAAGTATTTCAGGATTCAAGTTGCAAAGGGTCGCGAGCTTAGAAGTGTAGGGTGGAAAGTGACCGGCTGAAGAGTTGAGATTTGGGTTTCTGGATTTTTGGTGTCTTCACTTGGGGGTCCCAATATAGCTCTATGATAAGGCGTATATCAGGTTGTGCGCTATGTGGGGGTCCTCCTACAAATCTCCGAATTCTAAGAAGCACGCATAGGATTTGCGGGCAAAACGGTTTAGATTTGGGGTTAAGAGTTTGAGCTTATGGGGATATTGGAATTGTGTGAATTTGGTGTGTAGTGTTGGGGCATTCGCATTGGGGCTTAGAGTTTGAAGGAAACCCTAGCTAGCCTAAACCCTAAGCCCTAGACATTAAACTTGTCGGTTCAGGGATTCCACGTCAACCTTGAACTCTGCAGCGCGTGCGACTGTAGGGTTTATGGCTTAGGGTTTAGGGTTCAGGGCTTCGGCTAATTAGTTTGAAAAGCTACCGTACTGGGAGGAGGTCTTCCTTACTCGAAGTCGTGTAGCGGTGGGGCTCTTTGGTTTCGAGGAAGGCCATGATGCACGACTTATAAGATCATGGGACTTTAAAACTCAGGTTTAGGCCTTCGGGGCAGTCCATTGCTTAGTTAGTTGCTGTTTCATCCCGCGCCAGCATCGTGAAATTCAGCTCCAAAGCTAAAAAGTGTTTAGGTTGCCGTGAGAGATCGCACCACGTATAAGTAGCTACTGATCCCAAAACCCTAATTAAACCCTCTTCCTTTCAAGGCCCAAGCCCCAAAACCCTAAATCCTAAGGCCTACACCCTAAACCCTGAACCCTCTTCCTTTCAAGGCTTGCTGTGTTCCCTGAGAAGCCTTCAGCCTCCGCAATTTCATGTTCAGAGCTTTAGGCTTGCTGCCCCGCAGTGCCACGAACGGAATTTAGGTATTAGGGTTTAGGGATTGGAGTTTAGGGATTAGGGCTTACGGCCAGGGATATTATCCCAATAATGGAGAATGAAATGGAAAGGACAATTGAATTGAATGGAGACGGGGGAGTGCAGGGATTTGAGGAACTTAAGTTAAGTGATTGGCGAAACCTTATTAGTTTGTATATATATATATGCACCCATTAATTACGGTAGTTTAGTTTAAGTTCCTTAACAGCAACCACCTGGACTTTCAAAGTGGGTAGAATGATAACCCAAAAGCCTTAACAAATTCCGAAAAGCTATTATTGTAGATACTATGAGGGTTCAGGCATGGGTAGCTTGGACCCTCCACCTACCCTCTACGAGAGCCTATGTACCCATTGCTAGGGGCTTTTTATCCCCAATTGAGGCTGCTAGGAGGGTCCTGGTACCTAAATCTCTTTATCATCCCAGTTTTCTGATTCATGTCCATGATCTTTTCCATTAGATTCTCCAGTACTGGGGTAATATCCTAAAACTCTAATCCCTAAACCCTAACCACTCAACCCTAAACCCTACACCCCAATCCCTAACCTCTCAAACCTAATCACTAAACCCAATTCCCTTACACCCAAAGCCCTATAACACTAAACCCTGAATCCTAAACCCGAATCCCTATCATCTCTATTCATCCACAGGCCAATGCGACTGGTTCCCGTCCGTCGGGATCCCAAGTCTCCAGCTAATGAGATATTAGAGTGTTTAGGATTCAGGGTTTAGGGATTAGGGTTTTAGGAAGTAGGTTTACAATTTAGGGATTAGGGTTTAGGAATTAGGGTTCAGGGATTGGGGTTCCGGAGCAAGGGTTTAGGGTTCAGGGCTAGGGGGACTAAGTAAGTAAGCTAGGAATTTTGATGAGCGGGGTGATTGTATGGCTCATAGCGGTGGTAGGTAGACGTGAAGATCCATGGGACTTAGCAACTACTTATATACTTATATCTGGGCTTCCAAATATTATTTAAGATCGTCCCAACTGGACTTGTTAAGTCCATGCCACTTATAAGTAGGGTTAGTGTTTTTAAGTAGTTACTAAGTCCCATGAAACTCCAAGGAGGGATTGGTGCTTAGGGTTGATGAAGACTGTTTAAGATTTCCCTCCACCTCAAAAACATGTAGAATTGTGATGTTTTATGGCTGTTGGGCGATCCGTTTTTCTAATTGTCAGGATGTTTCTGGGATGTTTCGGAAGTCCAGGGTTTGTCCGCAACGTGATTCTCTTTCTTAAGATTATACCAAGGGCTTAGGGAAGGTACAGACTGCATAATCCTGTCGTAGGATTGTTGAAGGGTTTAGGTTGTCAGGGCTTGAGGGAAACATGAAGGGTATCAAACATTGCATTAGGGCTGCCTAGGGTTCCATAAGGGGTTGAAAGGTTATCAGACTCTCATAGGGCTTCGCAAAAGACGAATTCCAATGATGTTCACAACTGTAAGCGTCTAGCTGCATCAGCTGGTGATTCTGAGCCAGGACGAACCCAGCGCGCTAAACCACAAAATCTAAACTGTGCAACCTAAATCTTCACTCTGTCTGGCTTAGGACGGATCAGTTTCAGGACTTACGGTTTAGCTCTCAGGGGTTGGTTTTCGGGATTGGCTTAGGGTTTAGGGTTCAGGGTCGGGGTTGTGAATTCAAGGTTCAAACATCCCCGCCGTATGATCCCAGCGTGAACCACACATAGCAAATCCCGGGCCGTGAGTCTGTAAGGATTTAGGGTTTAGGGTTTAGGATCTAGGGTTTAGGGTTTAGGGATTCCGCTTACAATCTTTCAGAGGGCTTTCATATCGTTCTTAAAGTCCGCACATTTCCCCGCATTCCATGGCAAATCCCTCTCGAGAATTTTCTCCTTGGGACTTAGCTTGGGCCTTAGACCCTTAAACCTTTGGGATTCCCTTCTGCTCCTGTTATAGGTACCGTAGGGCCGTAGGGTTAACCCTTAGTAGGGGTCCTAAGTGCCACGTAGTTTTGGAACTCCAGCTGATCCCGAAACCTCAGTCTACGTTAGTCGCTACATGCCCCTTGATTATGGAATATTCCTTGAAGGCACATTCAGTATCCTAGTGTCGTAGAAGGCAGGTTCCGTCATTCAGAGTTATTGATCCTAAGCCCTAAATCCTTAATCCCTGAAACCGAAGTTCCAAACCCATAGAATCTTCGGGCCTACACCCTAAACCCTGATCGCCAAACCCTCAACCAGGTTGGACCAGAATCTGCTTCAGTGCCAGCAGATGACACAGCAGGCACTGAATTCGAGGCTGGATGGGACCCTGAAAATTATGTCAGGGTTGGGGGTTTAGGGTGCAGGGTTTAGGGGTTATATTGCGGGTCATGTAGGGGTAACATAGCGGCGTCTTATACAAAGTTGAGGGTTTGGGTTTTCGGGCTTAGGGTTTGGGTGTGTGGTTGAAGGTTTATGGCTCAGGCTTTAGGGTGTAGCGGTTATGGCTTGTGGTTTAGGGCTTAGAGGTTAAGGCGTTGGGCTCTGCTTTCACAGTAGGATTCAGGGCTCAGGGTCGAGGCTTCTGCTCTGAGACTGGGGTTGGGGTCCGAGACCATGGGTCCTGACATGAGGGACGGACTAAATTTATGCTGGGGGGGAACCTATAGGGGACTATATACGGTTTTTGGGTGGGTCTATTAAGGAATATACTACAAATTTAGTCCAGGGCTCACATCTTTGGATATCCAAAACACCACTTAGTCGCAGAAAGTTTTGCACACGGGCTCATATGAGCCGTAGTCTAAACTCCTAGCATTCCCCTTAACAGCCCCTATAGTACTCCCCTATATAGTCCCCTATGTAATCCCTTTTAAGGAGTTTGGACAATAGCTCATATGCGATTCAGTTCTTACAAGGTCTGGCACCCTTCCCCAATCTTTAAAGAACCGCTTTTCGAGCGGCAGGAGTCTGTGTTGGCGTTGGGGTTCTTTTGGAGTGTTTCTTCTTGATCTCCCAAAGAAAGATCAAGTCCATCTAGTCGTATGAAACATACTTGTGGGGATGTGTTTTCCGAGTTATGTTGACTACTACTAGGTCAGTGATTGGGATGCTTTGCATTCTGCATGTTGGGCAGGAGTCTTATATGACCCATGGATATGGTTTGTCCTCTCTCCGCTTAAACACCCCAAATTTCCACTCACCCACATTCCTGGTGAATCCTACATACATTCATTTGACACTTTAGAACCAGTACCGTGCTTCATGTAGTCTGTAGAGCTTGGTTGTTCCCTTCCAAAGTGCAACAGGGTTTCAAACACGGCTAGGGTTGAGGGTTGTTCGAAGTAGTGTAGGGGCATTGAAAGCACATGAAGGTTCTTGAATTTAGGCGGGCAGCTTGGCATTTCTTTGCCGTTGTGGTTAGGGTGGAACAGTGAAGTACCCGCGGCCCTCGATAGTCCAATCCTGGTACCCTCAACAAGTCCCCGTGTCTCTATGGACATAGAGATTTCGGGTTCTTATCAGGGGTTATGTGGGGAACATGTTGGGAAGAACCCATCTCATTGAGAAAAGCTTTTGCGTATTCACCTCAGACTAGACTTAAGGGTTTGTGGGATTTCGTAGCCACTGATAGCCTGGCGTATAACAGTTCATCGATGACCTCATTGAAAGTAGGGTTATGCTTAAGCGTTTCAGGGTTGTACCCCCCAGGATTGTACCCCCTGGGTTGTATACATTGGTAGATATTTTGGCGATATTGGGGCCAAATGAGCCATACTCTAAACTCCAGGCAGAGAGGCTATATAGGAAATTATATAGGGCAGTACTATAGGGCTTACAAAGGGGGATACGAAGAGTGTAGACTATAGCTCACATACGGGAACCCTTCTAGGCGTACAACCTTACGGGTAAGACCATGGAACCATTTATGCACGCCCAGGTCTAAGTAGTTGCAAAATCCCGAGAACCTTCAAGTACGCTCCACATATATGCATCTACCTTGCAAGTTGCTACCGTAAGGTTTATAGGTCTGAGGGCTTGGAAAACAAAATGGCGTCTTTCACACGGGTAAGGGCTTTTGGTACAGCTCTATACTGCAGCCCTGAGTACTTTAGGGTTTCGGGTTTAGGGTTTGCAAAGCAGGCTTGTAAGTACAGCGGACCTACTTAGAAGCCCTATAAGCCCTAAACCCCTACATCTTTAAGCGCGAGGCCCTGGAACCCGTAATCCTAAACCCTAAACCCTTGACACCCCACCCTAAACCCTGATCCCCAAACAGCCCAACCCAAGCCCTAAACACCCCAACCCTAAGCCCTCAACCCTAAACACCCCAACGCTAAACCCTAAACACCCCAACCTCCAAACCTTAAACACAACACCCCAACCCCTAAACCATTTTTTAATAATTTCTAAACACAGCCAGAGCCTGCACCTCCCAGGGTCGTGACCCAGGGCATGGGGTCGAATCTCGCTGCGGCCCCAGTTTGCAGGGTTTGTAAAGGAGGGATTAGGGTTTAGGGGTTTAGGGTTTAGGGGGTTGGGGTTTAGGGTTAATGTTGGGATAATGGAGAATCAAACGGAAAAGAAAATGGAACATGAAATGGAAACTAGGGTTACATAAGGGTATATAATGGGGTTATATAGGGATCATGGAAAAGAACATGGAAGCTATTATAATGCAACATATAGGGTTTAGGCTGCGGGCTAATGGTGTTGGGGAGTAGGGCTTAGGGTGTGGAATTTAGAGTTTAAGGGTATATAGTACGGTGGTGGCGCCGCCGCCACGGCGGCTGAAGCCAGCTTTATCGATCTTGAACGGTCAAAACGGGCGGTCTGAGCAGTTTCAGTCACGAAGCGGTCGTACAGCAACCGAAAACTTAAAAAAGCACGTGACAGGTTTTGCTTGCCCAAACCAAACCCCACCCGTAAATCCGAAATAGCTCAACGGATTTAGTAGTATATAGGATGTAGAGCTTAGAGCTGAGGAGTTCAGGCTTTGGGTGGAGGATTTTAGGGTTTAGGTTGAAGGATGACCCGCCGCGCGGATCCAAGGAGGAAATTGGGTGTAGCACCCGGGTGGTTGTCAAAATTATGGTCCCTTTTTGGGTACCCTAAACATTAGGCGCCGTATTATGATAGGGATCCAAAAGGGACCATAATTTTGACAACCACCCACATACAGTTCGCGGATATACCGGGTCGGATGTTTATTGCGTGGTTGTACAGAAGGTTCGTAGGAAGATCTATGAGCATGGGCCAAGACATTTTTCATGTTATGATACACTATAAACCCTAAGCCCTAAACCTTAAACCCTAAACCCCAAACCCGAAAGCCTAAGCCCCTCATACACGAACCTCATACAGTTGATCAGGCCACCCCGTACAGCAGCACCCCAAGCCCCAGCAATAGGTTTGAATGGGACCTTAGTAGCCTGCATATGAGCTATAGTCTAAACTCCTTACAGGGGTTATTAAGGGGGTGCCCCGGACTGGATGCTGGAGGACGACATGCTTCGCGTGCCACTCCAGCTGACCCAGGTGGCAAGGTCTGCGCACTCTGGCTCTGAGCGACCCTTCGTGGAGAAGCGGTGGATTCCGACGATGACCGCCACGGAGCTGTTTGAACTTTACAAAGACCTACACTTGGGACACGAGCACCAGTCGTCCTGGAGCTCCTTCTGCCGCGCGTGGAAGCGCTGGCAGGCTGTGCTGGGCATGAGGCCACCCCAGGTGCACAGCCGGTGTGACGACTGTGCCAAGTACAGCAAGTACAGGCGCCTTCACCAGAACGACGCAGAGCTGGAAGCTGTGACGAAGGCGTACAACCGTCACATCAAGGAGGTCTTTGCTGACAGGCAGATCCTGACTTCGATGGAGAATGCTGTGGACAAGCCCTAAACCCTAAGCCCTAAGACCTAAGCCCTAGGCCCTAAACCCTAAGCCCTAAACCCACAGCCCTAAGACCTAAGCCCTAAACCCTGAGCCCTAAGCCCTAAGACGGGGCTTGGGTTTGGGGGGGCTCCCTCACGGAGCTTTGGGTTTTGGGTGGCTCCTATCAGGTGGCCCTAAACCCTAAAACCTCTCCTTAGAACGTAGCTTGGACCTGAGACCCTTGACCCTTTGGGATTCCCTTACATTCCTATTCTAGGTACCTAAGGGTTCACCCTTAGTAGGGGTCCTAAGTGCCACATAGACCTAGTACCTCATGCAACACCAGCTTTGGGAATTTTGGGCTACGCCGACCCAAAACGCAAAGCTGAACACCCAAACCAAACCCTAGGTTTAAGGGTTTAGGGTTCGGTGTTTAGTGGCTTTACGGTTTAGGGTTTAGGGTTTGGGGTTCAGGGTTTAGGGATACATTTCTAAACCTCAAGCCCTAGACCACACCAGCGACCCACCAGATCTGAGCACACTGAATTCAAACTGTCAAGCCACGTGTAGGGTTGAGGGTTTAGGGACCTAAAACTTGAAGTACCCTTAGGAAATATTTTTCAGTTTTAGTATAGTAGAACCCCAAGGAACTATGAAGCTATAATGTCTACTACAGCTTCACAACCTTTGAATCCTGTCTGACTTGAGTCTTAGGACTTACCATTTGGTCAGCGGTTGCATGTGCTAATGTAGGCAGGACACCTGCTGCCTATAGTGATAACCCCTTTTCTCCTTATTTACAACCCTGCTGATAACCGGCCATAATTCTGCATATCCGCCTATAGCCACATACAACCTTACAGTGACCTCCGCATGCATGTCCACGACCCCAAGCCCCACGCCCCAAGCCCTGACTCCTCCAAACCCTGAACTCTCCAAGGCTCAATTAAGCCCCACAACCTAAGGCCCCCTCATGCCCGGAGACCTAAGCCGTCTCCCTAAACCCTAAACCCCAAACTCTTAAGCCCTAAAACCCTAAATCCCAAACCCTACGCCTTAAAGACCCTAAACCCTAAACCCTATTATATGCCCTATAGTAGTCTCCATCTTCTTTTCCGTTCTCTCCTATATAACCCCAATAGAGCCCTAGTACTACCCCAGATCCTAAGAAACCCTAAGCCCTAAACCCATTTGCCTGTTGGGAGGCCCAGCCACAGCCGCAACAGATGCTCCAGGTGGGGCTACAGGGCCTCCCAGGCCCGGTCCCGTGGTCGGTGGGTTATATTGGGGATAGATAGGGGATAATCAAAATGGAAAGTACTGTAGGGGATATATAGGTTTTAGAGTTTAGGATTGAGTCGTAAGAATTTGTGGGTTAGGGGTGTTTAGGATTTAGGGGTTTAGTGGTTTAGGGCTTAGGGGTTTAGGGCCGAGTAAGCTAGGGGACTACAAGGAGGAACGGGGCGGAAAGAGAAGTGTGTCAGCCAAGTATGACTTGCTTTTGTATCTAGCCTATGGATTCCTACGCCTGAAGCGGATTGATGCCTAAATGCTAAACTGTGAACCCTAAACCCTGGGTCCTGCCCACGCACAGTATCAGTCGATAATAGGGGTCACATTACGGCCGGTATATGGTATTATAATACGGCATCTAATATCTAGGGTACCTAAAAAGGGACCATGATTTTGACAACCACCCATATAGTTATGTACACCCGTCTGTTCTGTCGCCTTTTTGACTCGCTTGGGGATTCTTGAGTCTCCTTTTTTAAAAGGCAGGGCTTAGGATCATGAACAACAGGCTCCTCTGAGTTTAGAATCAGTTTTCAGCACTTATGATTGGTATACCCTATCTCTGTCTAGCAAGGAGGTGATCAAAGTGGAGTTGTAAGCCCGGTTATGGGTAGTTGCTTAAGTCCCAGGAACCTGCTAGCAGGGATTACAGCCCCAAAGCCCTAATCCCTAAACTGCATTGCAATGTACAAAGTCACTACAATGTTCCCAGGTAGTACAGCATGCAGCTTAGCACCAGCTTTGAACACATGGCCCCCAACAGCTTAATTGGCAATTCAGGAAACACTTGTGAGCGTTGCGTAGAAGACCTGCCTAGAAAGGTCCTGCCTGCTTGGGGGTACGGTTTCAGGATCTCTTGCGCGGGTTCGCAACATCGTGGGTGCCTCTGGGAAAGACACCACTTGACTCTGCATAGGGGTTTTCTCGCCCAGGTGGATGTAAGACCGTGCGTCCTCAACTTGGGCAACAAGTATTGCTATGCCAAGAACAGACCGCTTACAACTACCATGAACCTTCAAGAAGGTTGACCTCAACTTCCGCATTCCCCTCATCTTTACTCATTTCTTGAAATGCTCGAGAGGACTTTGCAGCTGAGGGTGTAGGGTTACAAGATTGCAGAGTCTCTGGGAAGAGGTTAGCGGGATTCTTGGCCTATTCTATTCTACTTTACTTCTTCACGTTGGCCATTCCATAGGCATCACCACCGTGAGGACATGGTTCTACTTCTCCAGTCTTCTATACGATTCTGCCATTGTCAAAAGGCCTGCAGAGCACTAAGCTTCAGAAAGGAGCTCTGAAACCCAGTCGATCCGCCCACCATCTGCCCTTCCCAAGCAAACATGGTAGCAGACAGGGCCCCTTTTTAAAGGGACAGCAGTTTTTCGTTGGGAATGTTCGGTAGATTCCCATATGTTATGGGAAGGATGTGGGGCTCGAGCGGTGCCAGAATATCTGCCCAAGCAAGTTTGGAAGTGGAATTTCCATGGATCATTCGCTTTCCAGCTTCTGGCTCTTCAGCCGGACTGAGTCTTGAGTCTCAACGGACACTTGCTGATCAGTTTCGTGTCTATGGGTCACATGCCCTCGGAGCATTCTGCGATGTCGGGTGAAGTTTCACCTCTGGCTCACAATTTTGCTCAGTTTGTGTGGCTCAAGCACGAGACCTGGATCCTCCCAAAGAGTTGGTTTTCTGACTACTCCATTCCTGACATCTGGGCAATCGCAGGCCACTTGGCTCCTGGAATCAAAAGTCGATCACTACATAAACATAGTTCAATGTGGGCGCGTCTTCTTAGATAGAAGTTTATTATGGGGATTGCGAGGACATTAAAAGGGATTTCATGGAAGCTGTTGGGGTACTAGTGCTGGTAGGTTTCAGTGTAGGCTGCAAGGCTACTCCCAAGCCTTGGCAGCCCAAAACCCTTATCCCGAAACTTTATTCCGAAACCCTAAACCCCTAACCCCTAAACCGTAATTCGTTATCCCTAGTCCCCAATCCTGAAGCCCTAAGCCCTCATCCCTAGGCCCTAAACTCGAATCCCGAAACCCTAAAGCTTTAACCTCTAAACCCCTAATCCCTAAATCCCTTACACCCAAGCCCTAAAACCATGATCCCTAAAACCCAAACACCCTAATCCCCTAAACCCAAAAATCCGTACATCGCAGGCTCCCCGGATGACAGGCCAACCTGTGACAGAGCATCGGGTTTAGGGAGAAGGGTTCAGGGTTTAGGGAGAATGGCTTAGCATTTAGGATTTTAGGGTTTGGGGAGAAGGGTTCAGGGTTTAGGGAGAAGGGCTTGGTATTTAGGATTTCAGGGTTTAGGAGAAGGGTGCAGGGTCTAGGGAGAAGGGTTTAGCATTTAGGATTTCAGGGTTCAGGGTTTAGGATTCAGAGTTTTAGGGTTTAGGGTGTCCGGGTTTGGGTTTAGGTTTTAGGTTTTAGGGTTCAGGGTTTAGGGTTTAGGTATGAGGGTTCAGGGTTTAGTTCCCCCGAAGGGTTTAAGCACCCAGCTGATTTAATGTTTCGAGTTTGGGATCTATGGGGGTTTGGAGTTCATTGTCCTTGGTATTCACACGTTACGTGTGCAGAAACACAACTGCTACGCAAAAGGTTTCCCTCAATTAAGGCCCACTGAGAAAGCCCTAATCCCGCAAACAGTTGTTTTACTGGGGTTGTAGGTCTAGAGTTGGAGTTTAGGGTTTAGGGTTTAGTCGGTGAGGTCTGGTTACATTCCTTTTCAGGACTCATATACATTGTCCAACTTAAAAGTTTGCCTGGAACCCCAGTGATCAGTAGCTACAAAAAGTTTATGATGTTGGGTGGAGGAATTTGACGAGGGGATTTTAGTTAGCCCAAGCCCACCAAATGCCGCATTACTATCATATGACTTCCATAGGGACTTCATTCGGGGAGCGGGGATTACCAGAAATCACAATTCCCATAAATTCGTATATGCACCCATTTTTGATGTTGCGTTCCATGGCGTTTTCCATTAGCTTCTCTTCTAATCGAGGTTACAAAAGTCCTCGATACCTCCCAAGCCTCAGCATCACAGGCTGAGCAAGTAGCTTGAATGGTGTCAAGCGGAATGAGCCAGATGCCAAATCGCTGTAGGTTGTTATGCAAACCAATATCCAGGTATGGCCACGATCTATAGGGACATAGTGTGCCTCACCGGCTAAAGGACTGTACACTTCCGGTCTGGAGTCCCGCATATAGGCAAGGCCACAGAGCATGCAGCGATCTCCTTCCACTGGACCAGGATGGCGGGGACGCTCAGTCCGAGATCTGGACTATCGCCGTTAATGCGGCTAGGTCCTTGGTTCAAGCGACACTCCAGTGGCATATGCCCCCAGTGCTGTGAAGAACGCAACTCACAATCTGCAAGGAGCAAGCTTCCACACAGGAATCATGACTGCCTCCATTGCATAGCAATTTGGTACAGCAGAAGGGGTATAAACCCCTTAAAAGAAGTTACCAAGTTCCTCGCACTGCCTCCCCACATATACTTCATATAGAAACCCCCATAATGAGGCCTAGGTTCCCTTCGTCACCCACACAAATACCAACTCTAAGACGCAATATACAACGAGAAGATCTCCTACACACCATCCCACACACCCTGCATTAGTGGAGTTAGAAGCCCACTTACAGGTATAGTCCACCCTAAGTAGATAGAATAAGGGGTATGGGGATCTTATTACAACATACCGAAAGCCATATTCTATCTACTTCAGGGGGACTATAACACCAATATACAGCCCATATTCTATCTACTTAAGGGAGACTATAGTTACTTGGTCGCACCACCTCTTACTCAGACCTGCAGCCCCAAACCCTAAAACGATGCCCTCCCACCTAGGCCCTAAACCCCAAACTTGGGGTTTAGGGTTTAGGGTGGGCATGCCCTACAAAGACTACTGTCCTCAAAAGCGCTATATTGTTTCCCATCTTTGTTTCGGTGAGGGTGAGCCCCAGACCCGGACACTAAGACTTGCAAGTTTAGAGTCCAAGGTTAAGTGCAGGGGGAATGGAGGAATGAATCTCTATAAAAAGGGTATTTTCCATTTCTGGTCCATTCCTTCATTCGCTTCTAACCACCCCAGACCCTACATTTGGCTTCCATGTTGATTGCCATTCGGGCTAACAACATTAAACGATCCCTTCATTCTGCTCTCCATCGATTGCGTGTCATTCCTTCATTCCGTACCCTCAGCCCTACTAAATAGTAGGTTTCGTGTTCTTCAGGGTCTACAAACAGGCAGCAAGAAGTAAACCCTACACCGAAACCCTGAACCCTAAACCGAAACCCTAACCCTAAACCGAAGACCTAAACCGAAACCCTAAACCCCAAAACCCTGCAAACAAAAAGCAAGAAGAGCGGAGGCAGATGCCGAAGCCCAAAGGCAAGGCAAAGAAGCAGAATCCACAGAACAAGCAGTGCCCCGAGATGACTTCAGGAATTGTAGAGTTTAGGGGTTTCGGGTTTAGGGTCTAGGGAGTTTAGGGTTTAGGGATCTAAGGTTGGAAGCTATGGGCCACTAGTATGGGCCCTGAATTCAAGGGCCCTTGTTTACGTACAATATACCCTATAAACCCTTACAAACCCAATTAGTGGCCCATATTTCGGACCGGGTTTCATGTCAGGGGTCCATGGTAAGGACCTTCCAGATTAGTTTTGAAGAGTTTCGGGTTGAAGAATGTTGGGCCAGTTAATTGGGTTCAACGGGCTAGGTTTTAGGGTTTAGGGTTCAGGGTTCAGGGTTTAGGGTTTAGGGTTTAGGATTTGATATTCAGTGTTTATTGAAAGGTTTCAGATACCAGGATTTGGGGTTTTGAGGTGTTCCAGGCTTACTGGAGTTAGGATTTGACATGCTATATGAGGTTCACGGGGCTTAGTAACTACTTACTTCTAACTGGGCGTACAACAATACTTAGAATTGGGGTGGCCTTAATAAGTCCAGTCAGGGCGGCTATAGATGTGGTTCAAGCCCGGTGGTATGTAGTCACTAAGCCCCATGAATCACCAAGTACATATCTCCGAGATACATACCCTAAACCTTAAGCCCCTAGTAGGGATCTCCAGAAGCTAGGGGTCCAAGGATCATGGGATTTTGGGATGTATGTGGGGGCCGGAACCGTGTGTGTTTGCAACTAACCTCATAATGCTGACAAAGTGGGTTGGACTTGCAGACAAGATTTGTTGAACAACTGCTGCATGCAATGTGGGAGTGGAGGGCTGAAAAAGCCTAGGGTCTGCCTGAACCCCGAAAGTATGTAGAATAATGGGTTTAGGGTTCTATGGAATATAGGGATTAGGGTTTAGGGTCATATAAGGTTTTGGGTTATATGTCATGTAGGGTGAAGGGCTTTTCGGCTCTGTCTAGGTATTTTTGGCTATTGTTTTACGAGGCTCAGGTGGGGTTCAGGATCATGCGGGCGTGATGTCAGGGTACGGTTCTTTGTTTGAGACATTGCCGTTTCAGGACCCTAAACCCTAAACCCCCGCAAGCAACTTTGAGCAAATCCGCAGGACATGTAGCAGTAGAGTTCGTATTCCGTAAACTGGGCAAGTAAAGTAGGCCTTGCATGGGAATCCCCATATGATCCTCTACATAAGCCCAGCTTCCATTTCAAGTTTCAATATCTTTTCCAAATACCTGGGGCCCTTAACCCTTTAAGAGCTGCATGCTAGACCCTGAAAAGTCCAGTGTTTTCCGGTTTCTTGTTATTATTCAGAAATATGGTACATAGGGATAACAAAGAGATCACGTTCCCTTATTCCCTACTAACCACCCAGTAAGCAGGGTTCATTCCACGTGTGGAAGAGACATCAGACAGGCCACGGAAAGTTGCCTTTTAGGTTTCATCTTTGAACCCTCAACCGTGTTTAGAAAGATGGCTGTCCCCTTTTCGTACGTCCAAAATATTGTATATCATACCGGAGCCTAAATTATTACCAATACTACGGTCCTAGACTCATTGCAAGATTATGGCATAGGGTTCTTCAAAAGGATGGCAAACAAGATATGAGCTATAGTCTAAACTCCTAGTATCCCCCTTAATAACCCCTATAGTAGTCCCCTATATAATCCACTATACAACCCCCTTTAAGGAGTTTAGACTGTAGCTCATATGGGTAATCATCCTGGCTGCTGTATTAGGTGTCCCCTTTTTTTTACCTCCTACTTGGACCCTGCTTAAAACTATAGGGTTTAGGGTTTAGGGCCCTAAGCCCAAAACCCAAAACCCTACTGGTGAAACCCAAAAACGGCATCTCTACAGTTTGGACCCCTTCATCCCCTACCCGAGACCTACTCCCTCAAACCCTGCAACCCTGAATCCTAAAGTCCGAAACACTGAAACCCTACTTGGAGGGTCAGGGGGACTTAGGAAGTAGGCTAATAATGGGGATAGGTAATTAGGGTTACTGTTTGGGTTATAGGGGTTATTCACCTCCTCACGAAGTCCCCCTGACCCTCCAAGCAAAGCCCTAAGCCTTAACCCTAAACCCTAAACCTTAGCCGTTAAGCAACCCAACCCTGAGTTCTTAGGAGCTAAGCCCTATAAACCCTAACACTCCCACATGGATTACAAAAAAAGCTTCTGATGTCTCAAAAAAGGGACTCCGCCCCCGCAATCCCGTCATACTCCCTACTTTCCGAAATGCGAATCTCTATATCTTAGACTTAGACCTAGACTAGAGGGATATAGCCCTAAACCCCAAACTTTAACCCCTTGAATGGTATCCCTCGAGCCTTCCATCCTAAAGGAACAACCCACAACCTAAAACAAAACCTTAAATCCTCAACCCTAAACCCCCAAACCCTAAACCCTAAGTCCTATATCCCAAACCCTAAATCCTAAACCCTAAACCCTACACCTTAAACCCCCAACCCTAAACCCTAAGTCCTATATCCCAAACCCTAAATCCTAAACCCTAAACCCTACACCTTAAACCCCCAACCCTAAACCCTAAGTTCTATATCCCAAGCCCTAAACCCTAAACCCTAAATCCCTAAACCCTAAATCCCTAAGCCCTAAATCCCTAAACCCTAAATCCTAAGTCCTATATCCCAAACCCTAAATCCTAAACCCTAAACCCTACACCTTAAACCCCCAACCCTAAACCCTAAGTTCTATATCCCAAGCCCTAAACCCTAAACCCTAAATCCCTAAACCCTAAATCCCTAAGC
>CAJNIZ010002661.1:0-14075 GCA_905231905.1 Symbiodinium pilosum
TTAGCGTTTAGAGTTTAGGAGTTTGGGTTCAGGGATTTAGGGTTCAGGAGTTTAAGGATTCAGGGTTTTAGTGGGTACTTCTGGACTTGCCGTAGGGCCTTAAACCCTAAGGGTTTATGGTTGAGAGTGTAGGGCCGCTATTCTTCAAAGGCGGAGACCCCCATATGGTAGTTCCCCAAAATAGGGGGACCCCAATATAGACCCCAAAAGATTTCAATCCTTCTTATAGGAGACCCCCCAAGAAGGAACCCCTAATTTTGGGACACCCCCAAGGGGTTTGGGCGCCTAGGCAAATTCCCGACCTTCATGTAGTCCCCTCCCCTAGAAATAACCCCGCCCTCCTCCAACACATTTTCTAATAATGTTTCCTTTATGTCATGATGCTACGGGGCTTTCGGGAGGTTTGTATTAGGGTGAGGGGACTACAATTTCCAGTGATATTCTCTTGATGTCTCTCTAGCTCCGTCCATGAAGTCCCCCCCTGATGCATTTCTGTCCATGTTGTAGCCGGTTTGACTGTTTCAAAGCATGTGAACATGTCAGCAGCTATGACACTAGCAGCAGATGGCTGTTGTGGCTGTAGCTGTTTTGTGCTAAACATGGAAGAAGATGCGCAACAATCATCGAAATACGAATCACAAGGCTAAGAAGACTAAGATAAGAAGAATAATGCTCCATAATGGCACCGATAACAGAGATATTAATGACAGTACCTACATGCTTGTGCTTGCCGCTGCTTTTGCTACTGCAATCGCTGCTGCCGCCCCTGCCTGCGGGTGCATGCACAGCCAGCTTATGCAGGATCACTGGGAGAAGATGGGCGTCGGCGACTGGATTGGAGTCCATCAGGAGCCTCATTTCAGCACCCCATACGGGCGTGAGGGTTTCGGGTTGAAGGTTTCAGGTTCACCTGGAAACCCAATAAAGCCAGAACCCCAACAACCAACCCTAAACCCTAAGCTCTAAACCCTAAGCCACAAACAAGCAACGAGCAGACAGAGATCTTAATCTACAAAGAGCAGTTCGCCAAGTGAGCTATAGTCTAAACTCCTCAAAGGGGACTATTTAGGGATTACAAAGTGAAGTATTTTTGGGCTTAATAAGGGAGATTCTAGGAGTATAGAGTATACATCAAATTGGTTTTCCCAATATCCTTGACCGTTCTGGTTAATTGTAAGTACATCAAACTGGTTTGCCCAATATCCTTGACCTCTCTGGTTACCACTTGTAAAACGACACCAAGTAGGGGTACCCAAAGGGGATCCTAGGTAGCTTCTCGGCTCAGGATTTGCCCAAGTGAGGGGCACCCGATACCCCACGGATCAAAGTTACTGCTTTGGAATAGCCAGACACACCACTGCAGACAATCCTGCAGCATCACCTGACCAACCTACACCCTTTAACCCTAAACCCTAAATCCTAAACCCTAAACCCTTTAACCCTTTAACCCTATACCCCAAACCCTAAATTGGAACCTCCTTGTGCATGCAGCTTGCTTGGTACCGGTTGCGCGAAGGGTTGATGATGCTGCTGGGTACCCAGGGAGCCCAAGACGCCTCAAGGGTTTAGGATGCAGGATTAAGGGTTTAGGCTTGGTCTGAGCCACTACCAGTTTGTAGGTATATAATGGTACCATTAAGAGTGGACACAGGGGTCCCTTCGGTAGTTCAGTTCTGTTGATAGAGGAAATCTTGCACCACCTTAGGTCCTTAAAGTCCTAGGAATTACACTAGTTTAGGGACTCTAGGTGGCGCATGATTTCATCCATCAACTGTAACAGTATTCAGGTGCTAACATATTCCCGAGTAGGAAATCATGTCCGTTAATCATGTTGGGAATATTTACTGTAGCTCATATGAGCTATACTCATCACCTTGTCTTCCCCTTAACAAGCCTGTATGACCCCTGTTAAGGAGTTTGGACTAGAGCACATGTGGTTTAGAATGTTTTCCTTGGGTTTTCTGAGTGAGCCAAGGTCCCAAAGGTCCCAATTCCCAGACCTGCCTCTGGCAACGGAGCAAGCAACTGTTCATGGCGGAAATCTTGCACCACTCTACCCCCCAAAGTCGTGGGAATTAGAATAGTTCGAGGATGTAGGTGGTGCAAGACTTCCTCTATCAACAGAATCATGCGTCCACGTTTGGGGTTGAATCCGGCGCCTGCCAAGCAACATACACATATGAGTACGTTCTCTTGAACAATGATACATTAGTTTCCGCTCTTTTTCCCCTTGCTTCATTCCCTGCTAAGCCCAAGTCCAACTGCAAGTTAAGCACAATGCCATACACATAAGCTCAATGAACGTTCTGATAAGACCCCAAGCTTAACTCTCTAGATTCTATAAATTTCCCGCTGAACAGATCTGAGCAGGAACCAAGCCCGGACTTCTTGTTTAGTATAGGTTGGCTACTAGGATACTGCCCCCAGTCCGCAACCGTTGACCAGAAAGCCTGGCGCCTTTCAACTCAAACATCCTAAGCCCTGAGCCCTAAACCCTAAAACCTCAGAGGCCCTAAATCCTGGGGTCTGTCCCTAAACTGCACCCTGCACCAAACATCGATCCTATACAGGGGCGGTTCGCAGTTTAGGGTTTAAGGTTTAGGGGTTTAGGGTTCAGGATTTAGGGCTTTGGGTTTAGGGTTTAGGGTTCAGGGTTTAGGGTTTGGGGCCCTAAACCCTAAACCCAGGCTTCTGAACCTGGAATGCCAGAATTTCAGTGGTATCCGCAGAGCCTGCGTAGCGCCCTTGTGCAATCCCCAAATCAGAACAAGGTGTCACGCGGATTAGGGTTGGGTTTCGGGTTTAGGGTTTAGGGCGTAGGGAACCCCACAATTCAGGATCTTCAACATCACGACTATGAGAGCAAAGGCTTTGTGGCGTTGGGGGGTGGGGCCAACATTGCGCGAGTTTCTTTAACCTATGGCTCTCGTTATGGCGGTTCTGTATCTAGAACCTCTAAACCTAAAGCATCGAGGAAGTGCGCAAGAAATGTAAAGTGCAAGTATTCCTTCCTTGTGAAAATCGCAATAGGGAAGGTTGATTTCAATGCCAACTTCTGACTGTAATCCACTTGGGCGCCACTTTACTTTAGCCAGAGTTATAGCTCATCGCCAGCCCAGGAGACGTGTTCCCCCCACACCGACTGATAGTGACCTAGTAGCCCTAGACCCCAAACCCTTCTTACCATATCGGGACCACCATTTTCTCATGATCCCTCATCAGCACTTGCAGTGGAGAGGGTTCAGGGGGAATTTCTGTAGGTAGGTTGGTTCCTCCCGCATAAGCCTGCCGTAGCCCTTTATTGCCTCATAGTCTCCCAATACCTGCCTAAGGTAAGATAGCCTCCTCAACCCTATTTGCCCTAAACCCTAAATCCTGAAATCTTAAACCCGAGGTCCCTAAACTCTACGTAATTCCTTAACCCTAAACCCCTGTCGTGGAGGATGTCGCTGCAACTTTCCTACGCAAGCTGAAGACAGTCAAAAAGGAAAAGCTTCTCGGCAAGCCCAAAGCTGGGTTTAGGGTTTAGGATTTATAGTCCCCCTTCAGTACACAGAATATGGGGTATATGGGGATCGTATTATGATTTACCCGTATTCTATCTACTTGAGGGGACTAAAAGTTCAGGGTTTGGTGTTTAGGCCTTTGGGTTTCGGATTTATAGGGTTCAGGATATTCGATCGGCAAGCCATGGCCCCCAACAGTTAGAAGGGTCTAGGCCTCATGGGACTACAGTGGTAAGTAGTTGCTTATAAATCGGCTTCTACTCCTACTTCTAATTTCAATAAATGGCCCTATGGATGTTTCCCCAACTAAAAGTAGCGTTATAAATCCAGTTTGAGCTAAACCCTAAACCCGATATCCTAAACCCTAAACCCTACCAAACTATAAGTAGGGCGATAAATCAAGTTGTAGTCAGTTTCTAGGCCCCGTGAACCTCCAAGTGGACGATCCACTTAAACGCGGCGAAGACCCGAGGGTTTAGTGTTTAGGCCTTAGGGTTTCGATTTAGGGTTTAGAGCTTAGGGTTCAGGGGTAAGCTGAGGGATGGATCCCAAAAGAAGAACCGAGACCCCTGGGAGGATCTATAATCTAGAACCCTCATTATGGTACCTCGTAATACTATTGGGTAGTTTCTAGAAAGCCTTAAGGGCCTTAAGGGGGATCTACTTTCTAGATCCTCCCAGTGGTCTGGGAATCATGGGGCTTTGACAAAGAGAAAAACTCTTGTTGGATCTCCGTTACTCTCTAGCTCCCCCCCGGGGCAGAAGGCTGAGGGCAGACATCCTCAATGGGGGAGGTTTAGGCTTTGGGGCTTAGGTTTTCTTGCTTAGGGTTTGGGGTTTAGGGCTTAGGGTTTAGGGTTTAGGGTTTAGGGCTCAGGGTTGATTCCCTAAATCTTCTCTGGGGATTGATTTGTTGGGGATGGCCTGGATTGTGTCATTGGCCTGCAGCGATATAAGCAGCTGCCGCAACACATGATGCAGGGTCTCTTCATGAAAAGGGGTCCAACACCATCCCAGACCCTTGAGAGGATTTAGAAAGTAGGTCCCTGTAAGGATTCCTAGACATTTCCCAGTAGGAGTATAGCGCACCATTTCAGGGGTTCTACTTTCTAGATTCCCCCAGATGTCTGTGAAAGCTATACGGTAATACACTCCCAGACCCTCTTCGGGTTGTTTAGGCCCCTACACAAATAGAATCAGTTGCGCAACTGGTGGTGGCTGCGTTGCCGCGTGGAAGCAGTGTCCAGGATTCCATGCAGGATTTAGGAGTTGTATGAAGCTGAACCGACTAATCTAAGTTTAGGGTTCAGGGTTCACCTAGATTCTCCAATGTAGTAGTTTTGGGGTGTCAAATCAGAAAGAATCCCTACCACAAACATACGAAACCTCCAAAGGAGGTACATGGATTCAATGTAGGGTGTTCCTAAACCCCAACTCCTAAACCCCAAGCCCTAAAACCCCAAATCCTATATTATGTACCTATAATATCCCTATCATATCCCTATAATATCCCCATACTCCTAAACCCTGAAACCTAAAATTCTAAATCCTACATATACCTACAATATCCCTATAATATCCCTTGAACCCTAAACGCTAAAGCCATGCAGCCAAGGCTCTCCAGCTTAGATTCTGTCCAGTTTGACTTGCTTGTGAACGAGGCACCGTCGGACTTTCGTGTTGAGGATTTAGGGGTCAGGGTTCAGGGTTTAGGGTTCAGGGTTTAGGGTTCAGGGTTTAGGGTTTAGGGTTCAGGGTTTAGAGTTCAGGGTTTAGGGTAAACCCTAAACCCCTAAACCCCTAGCTAGGTTTCAGGGTTTAGGGATTAGGGTTTCTTCAAAACAGGGGCATTTGCAGCCATCCTCCGGAGGGAGTCATAGGGGATTCAGGGCTTATAATACGAGTACCCGAACCCCAAAAGTATGTAAAATAATAGCCCTCAACCCATACTACCAGCCCTACAGGCCATTATTTTGCATACTTTTGGGGCCCAGGTACCCGAAAACCTAGAAGGAGGGGCCAGTGTCGGACGGACTCGACATGTATGAGCGTTGCTTGACATTATCCTATAATATATCCTTAAGATAACCCTAGTATAACCCCAATATAACCGTAATATCATTCCAATATGACCCTTAAGATAACCCGAATAGAACCCTAATATAACCCCAATACAACCCTAATATAACCCCAATCTTAGCATCCTGAGTTCCGCTACTACCCCCGTCATCGGAAGGGGCAAGCATTTTCGTCACCCTGTCTTGCTCTTGAAGTTCTTCCTGAGCTATTTGCCATCTGAGCACTACGAAAAGGTGTTCTTGAAGCCCATGGGAATTAGAATGGCGCATCTTGGCAAGCTCTTGCAAGCTCTGACTGCATTTCTGACTGAGAAAGCTTTGCATGGCCGGGTGCAGTCCAATGCCTGCGGCACGTGGAACCAAGCTTCGCAACTGATCGGGTGAGCCTTTTTTTAAAAAAACGCCAAAGCACCCGGACTATCTCTTGTTGAGGTTCAGGGTTTCGGATCTCGGGTGAGGCGCCAATTGGGGATGTCTTGATTTGTTTAGCATATTGGGGTATAGGGGCTTTTGCTGAGTCTAAGCCCCTCAGAAACAACACAGCGGGTTCCAACTTCAGGCTATACATTTCGTGGTATGGGGCTCCTTCTATAACTTTGAGGGTCCCAGGCCCTAATTCTGATGGTTCTGGGTAACAAGAACCAGTGAGACTTCGACAGTTGATGCTTGAAGCCAACGAAAAGATCCTTTTGGAAAGGTTCTCGGCTAGTACTACCAAGATTGTTTCCGTCAGAATTCCACCAGTCGGTCCCAACATATCACCCTGATATGGATTTATACAGACCCTCGCATATTCCTTGGGACCCAAACTCTAGTCCAGCACTCCAAATCTTACACCCTAAGCCACAATCCATGATTCCTAAACCATAAACCCAACATCTTACATGTGCAACCCTGAATCCTGAGCCCGAAGCTCTGGGTCCTAGACCTTAAACTCCTACGCATTGAACCTTAGATCCTCAAACCTTAAGTTCTAAAACCCTAAGCGCTAGATCCTACACCCTATAGGCCCTTTAGTTTCAGGCTGAACATAGGGGTTCAGCGTTCAGGGTTGTTCAGCGTTTAGGGTCTGTTTGGGGTTCTTTAGGGTTAAGGGTTTACGGTTGTTTTATGGTTTAGGGCTGTTTTTGGTGTAGGGCTTTGGGGTCTAAGGTGCGCTAGAGATGAACACAGCTAAGGGGCTTTGCGGCAGATGCGATACGGTGGATATGGAAAATCCTGTACGATCTTAGTATACTAAGCTTCTGCCATTTCCAGTTCCCAAGGTCCAGGTGCTTAGGGTCATACAGGGTGTGTAGTATCAACGGAGTTTTGCTCCCTGGGTGATTTGGCAGGCCTAGGGTTAAGTTTGGGGCCTGGGTGTTTCGTGATCTGGGGGTAGAGGGCACGAAAATAGACCTCAGTATACAATCGTAAACCCTAAGGCCTGAACCCTAGAGCCTAAACCCAAGCGCCTATAAACCTAAGCCCTGAACCCTATTGAACTCATTCTCAGGACTCCAGAAAAGAGGCTCCTGATTTTTGGAAACCCCAACAAAGGTAATGTAAGGGCTTGAAGAGTTACCAATATGATGGTTCCATATCCCCTGTTTAATTATAGTATATGGCACCTCAGATGGACCTCAAAATGATATTGGTGCTTACTTAGGCTCCTGTAGTAGATCCTTGGCCCTAAACCCTAAACCCGAAACCCTAACTGTAAGCAGGGGAAAAGAGGCGCCCCCCAAAAAAGAGCTAAACTCTGAACCCTAAACCCTTAAACCCCACAGGTAATCATGTAGGCCCCTGTAGCAACCTCAAACGCCAACCCGGGGATGCTTCTCCCTGGACCAGCCAACTTCCCCTAAGGGTTTAGGGTTTGGGGTTTGGGATTTAGGGTTTGGGGTTCAGGGTTTAGGGTTTAGGGTTCAGAGTTTACCCTAGATTTGGGATTTTGGATCTCAGATACTTGAATCTGAATGGTTCCTAAACCCGACACTCACCCCTAAGAAGCCCTAAAGGTTTCAGGCACCTGGACCCTTACCCTAAACCCCTAAACCCTAAACCCCTTAGGCTTCATGCGGTTGCCAGGCTGTAGCCGTGTTACCTGCCCACAAGCAGTACCAGGCAGGTGTTGTCTGGGAGTTGTCCTTTCTTTCCTTAAGGGTCCAAGGACCCAAATAATGGGGTCCCTTTAAAGGGGTTCTAGGGGGATTACTAGGCATATATTATGGGGACTATATGGCGTATGTAGGACCCAAATAATAGGGTTTTAGGGCCCAAATACCATTCATATTATAGTATCTGGGCCCTAATTCCCCCATTCTTTGGGTCTTTGGACCCTTTTGCTACCATTGGGTTAGCCCTTTGTTAGGGCTTTGGGATTCAACGCCCAAGGTACAAGCTTTGAGGGTACAAGCTCGACGTCCTTCATCTTGGGTTGGGGGTAAGGTGTATTGGGGTTCAGGGGGTGCGGTTCAGAGTGAAAGTTTTTTGGGCTTTTGGGTTTGAGGTCTCAAGCGCGTCTAGGGTATAGGATTTAAAGGATTTGGTCAGTGCGGGTGCACAGATTGATTGGGCGTTAGAACGCATTTTTAAGGTGGGCCCGCCACCCTGTAGTAGTGGTATACGAGGAAAATCAGAGGACCTTGATATAATCACCATTATCCCCCCTAAACATTCAACCCTAGACCCCAAAACCCTAAACCTCTAAACCCCTAAACCCAAACCCCTAAGCCCCAAGCCGCACCAACCCTAAGCCCCAAAGCCTCATCCCTCATTATCCCCCCCTGGGTTTTGGCTTTAGTGTTTAGGATTTAAGGTTTAGGGTTTAGAATTTATGGTTTAGGGTTTAGGATTTATGGTTTAGGGTTTAGGGTTTAGGCCGCTAGTCACCACTACTGGGTAGGGGGGGTCCACCTAACGCATGGTGCGCATGCAGCCGCGATAACCCCAGGGCTCCTTAACCCCAAACCCGGAACCCTAAAACTCCTAAACCCTACTACCCCAAACCCTAACCCCAAGCCCTATAAACCCTAAAAACCCTGAAGCTCTCCCTGAAAGTATATGGCAGGTTGTCAAACTCATGTTCTCTTCTTGGGCTTCTAGTTTTGGGAGAGGTAGCAGAATGGGAGCCCAAAACGCGACCACAGGTTTGACCACCTGCCATGTGAGATTGGGGTTTCCCAAAATTAGGGGTACCATTTTGGGGGTCCCAATAATAAGGATTATAGTATTTGGGGGTCTATATTGGGGTCCCCTTGTTTTGGGAAACTACCAGATAGGGTCTAAAGTATAGTTTGTGCTAGCGCATAAAGTACTTGCTTAGGAAGGTTGGCAAGCACAAAAAGCGAGTATGTCCACTTGGTGAGATCACGCATTTTAGGGTTTGGGGTTTAGGGTTTACGGTACATAGGGCTGACGTTTCAAGATGCCATCCGCGAACACCCCCAGCAGATTCCCCTTAAGATCTTCACAGAAATTTCCCAATAGTAGGTACCGAACTAAGGCACTTCGGACTTGACATTACCAATTGCCAAGCTCGCCGGTCAATGCCAGTTTGACAGCATCAGAGCGTGTAGATCCTAGCTGCACGTTGCAATTGCACGGCTATGTGAGTACAGCTTCTAGAGATTCACTGCCCTCTGCTTCCTTAGGAACCTGCGAAAGTCAATGTTTGCATACCATCCGAAATATCGCAGGACACCGGACCGGCAGGGTGCGAGATCTTGAGAAAGGACAATTCTACCGCATACCGTGCATTTCCCTTCAAGTAGTCCCGCATATCGCCCTCTAAGAAGTTTAGACGATAGTTCATATATCCACAAGTACTACGGCCTTTTCAAGTCTTCCTGTGAGAGCCGGAACACCAAATGTAGGTAAAATACTAGCCCTAAACCCTCAACCCTTAAGCTTTAGGGTTCAAGTACTTCTTTCGAGCCCTAAGGGTCCAAGGACCTAAATAATAGGGTTGTAGGGCCCAAATACTATGCTATTATTGGTTTTTGGGCCCTAAAACCCCTATTATTTGGGTCCTTGAACCCTTAGGGAAGTCTTCCTGCGAGAACGGGCTGCCCGGGGTGATTTTCTTCACAACCCGTGGCGGCTGAAGCCGAAGCCATGGTCGAAGCTACAGATTTGGGGAGTTTCGGCGAGGCCTAGGAGTTTAGGGTTAGAGGGATTCCATAGGGTATATAGGGAATATCCTGGGGAATATCGGGTTTTTGGGGTTGAGGGATTAGGGTTTAGGGTTTAGGGTTTTGGGGTTTAGGATTTAGGATTTGGGGATGAGGGGTTAGGGTTTAGGGTTAGGGGTTGGGAGGGGAGGGTTGGGTTCAAGGTGTAATTCGCCGGGGGGGGTCTTCGGTTGTAGGGCAATGTTTTAGGGATGGGGATTTCAGGATTAAAGGTCATTTCAGGGTTTAGCGCAAGGGGTTCGGGTAGCGTGTTATTAAGGTTTTTAGGCTTAGGATTTTGGAGTTTAGGGTTTAGTTGATGTAGGTTTGAAAAGGCTCCGGAACGTCCCAAACAGTCCTAGCAAAAAAGTAGTATAGTCCAAGCTATAGTAAGGTTCCTTAGCGCATCACTGAATGCAGGCACATTTCGTAGTTCAGAAATGATTCCAAGTTAGTTGGGGCTTGACCCCGACCCTGCGGGTGGATCTAGCAAGTTGATACACCCAATGTTAGTTGGTGGCGGGCGCGATAGTCGCTCTGTGTTTTTGCAGGTTTCTAAGCCTTTTGCAGGTTGTGTTCAGGTGTTGTTCGGCTGGTGGGGGGTGCGATAAGACCGTCATTCATATTGTGTCCTTGCCCAAAACACTGGTACTTACAGTGTGTTCGTCTGTTTGTACAACACACTGTGGAAAGGATGTGGAACAAGGAACGCTGTCACAAGCGTCCATGCCTTTGGCGACCATGACCATGCGCAAAACAACGGCATTTACAGCGTTGTTGTTTTTCTACGTCTTGAGGGTTGCGGACTCCGGATGAACACACTCAATCTTTTAGGGTTTAGGGTTTAGGGTTTAGGGTATAGGCTTTAGGGTGAAACCGAAACACAGTGTAACAATGAGTGAAATCTTGTCTTGACTGCAATAATTTCCTGGACGTCCAACTACCCTGTTTTTCCTCCAAATCGCTCTCAGACCTAGGGTTCGTGCCACTTTTACGTATAGAAAGCAACACGGCGACCTATGCACCCGCAGCCTATTAGTTAGGCTTTTGGGTTTAGGGGTTTAGGGGTTTAGAGGTTGGGGTTTAGGGTTTAGGACTTTAGGGTTTAGGGTTTGGGGAGATGGTACCACATGTTCGAGATCCTCTGAGGGCTTTAAGCTTTAGGGCTTAGGGGGGTTTAGGGCTATGTAAGGTTTGGGGCCCATAAGGGTTTAGGATCCAGGGTTCAGGTGCCAGGCTTATAGGGTTGAGGCGGCATCATTGGGTCCAAGTATCCAATCAGGGTGCTGTATAGGTTTGGGGAAACATATGGGTACTGCTTGGACACTTCGAAGCACCATGAACCCCTAAGATGAAAAAGCGCAAGGGCGCGAAGGCAGCTCCTTTTCGAGAAGTCTATTGTGACCCCTTTCTTGGTCTAGATAAGCCCTAAACCCCAAACCCTAAACCCTTAAACCCCTAAACCCTACACCCCAAACCCTAACTCCCAAACCCTAAACCCCCTAAACCCTCCACCCCTAAACCCTAAACGCTTACACCCCTAAACCCTAAACCCTTAAACCCCTAAACCCTAAAACCTTAAACCCCTAAACCCTAAAACCTTAAACCTCTAAACCCTAAAACCTTAAACCACTAAACCCTTAAACCCCTAAACCCTAAACCCTTAAAACCCTAAACCCCAGACCCTGCTTTCTATAGGAAGCTCTTCTGCAACCCTTTGGGTAGGCCCCGCATCCTTGGACCGTTTAGGGATTTAGGGGTTTAAGGTTTAGGGGTTTAGGGTTTAAGGGTTTAAGGGGTCTAGGGGTTTAGAGTTTAGGGTTTCGGGCTTTAGGGCTTCAACTTTGAACTCCAAACGCTGAACCGCTCGAACCTGCAATCTCTGAACCCTTAGACTGTATACCCAATGCGTCTGAGCCCTAAACCCTGAACACAACACCCCAAAACCTCTCATAACGTTTAGGGTTTAAGGTTTAGGGTTTAAAGTTTAGGGCTTAAGGTTTGGGTTTAAAGTTTAGGGCCTAGGGTTTAAGACTTAAGGTTCTTTTCACACTTCTGCTCCAGGAACACCAAAAAGAACTTAACAGATTTTTTCCCAACAACCACTCCTCGAAGATTACCTAGGAAGCTTACCAATCAACTGCTTGCGTTGGCAACAGACTGTTTCAGCTTGGGTGGTGGTTAGGTATACCCTGAACCCTAAATCCCACTCCCCTCAAGCCAGAGGCCTAAACCTTAAAGCCTGAACCACTGAAGCTGCAAGGCGCCCCCGATGATCGGCGTGCATTTCGCCGCCGTGGATGGGGCTTCTGAGGCTGCGCGGCGTGTGCAGGCGCATGTAGGGTGTAGAATTTCGGGTTTAAGGGTTTGGGGTTTAAGAGTTTAGGGTTCAAGGGTTTGGGTTTAGGCCTAAAGGGTTTAGCGGTATGCTTAGCCTGCGGCTCCAAATGGCCCAAGGCAGGTATCATTTGCAGACTCTAGGGCCCAAACTACAACTATCGTAGGGCCACGGAGTTCAGGCTCATTAGGTTTGGGATTTCGAGTTCTGGGCTTAAAGCTTTAGGTTTCGGATCTGGAGTTCAGGTTGTTATTTTGTCGCTGGGACCAGTCAGGATACCTTAAATGCATACCATTACAAGAAAACTCTTGGCGGAAGGGGTGCGGTATATGAGCCATAGTCTAAACTCCTTGAAAGGAGCTATAGAAGGGAGTACATAAGGGACTACTATAGGGCTCATTAAGGGAGACACTAGGAGTTTAGACTACGTTTTATATGGGTTTGGGGTATGCTGAGTACTTCTTAGGTTTTGGGGGGAGCTTTTGTTCTATTGTGTAGCAAATAAAGGGTTGGACCCAAAAACTTCAACCCCTCAACCCTAAACCCTTAAACCCTAAACCCTTAAACTCTAAACCGGCTCTTGGGATTGGGGTCTTGGTGGTTTGGAGATGCAGATCTTCGGGCTCAAGGATTGGAGTGTAGAGTTTCCGGACTTGGGAGGTCTAGGGTCAGCCTAGAAAGCCAGTACCCAGAACTATAGTCTGCTTTCCCCTAATGTCCTACTTTTTTCATTGAAAATAGCCCATTAGCGTGGGTAACCAGGCTAGGTCCCATGAACTTCGAAACTCCACGGCGGGCGCGGGATTCAAGACGTCCCCGCACTTCCTCAAGACTCTGCGTGTCCTCTACTTTGCCGCTTGAAAAGACTAGCAATTTCTTTCTTATTTTGAGCAAAAATGTGACTCGCAGCTAGGTGTGCGGCAGGTTTTGCTTGCTGTGACGTCACACAGCGCCTTGACATTCGAAAGCCCCACCCTGAACCCTAAACCCTAAACCGCATCCTGGAAACAGAACACCAAAATTGGCGGGTACATGGCAATCCTTCCTCAATTGGGTACACTCCCTAAACCCTAAAACCCTAAACCCTAAATCCTAAACCCCTAAATCCCTAAACCCCAAAACCCCTAAATCCCTAAACCTTAAGCCACGTAAGCCATGGGTGCATCTTGAATCCCACTTTGACTGATATGGAAGACCGAAAGCCCTGAGCTCCTGCAACGGGATCGACTTCCTTCTTGGAAGGTTTTGGGTTTAGGGTTGAGGGTTTAGGATTCAGTGGTTGGGGTGTAGGATTTACAGGTTTAGGGTTTAGGGTCTAGAGTTTAGGGTGTAGGTTCTAGGATGTAGGCCTTGGGCTTTAGGATTTACAGGTTTTAGGCTCGTGAGGGTAGTTAGTTATAATAGCCGGACTGAGAACCCAGCTATATGCTCATTTAGTTCCCAATGTCCATTATTGGGAAGAGTGTATACAGTTGATTGTTTAGGCTTTCGGGTTAAGGCTTATTCTGGGGTTATGACCCGCCTGAACTTTCAAGTAAAGTAGTTTTCTTTTGTGCGCTGGACTTTTTGGTTGGGGGAATTTTCAAAAACAATCCTGCACCACCTTCTCCATCCATTTCCCTAAACCCTAAACCCTAAGCCCACCCTAAACCCCCTAGGAAATTCAGTCTTTGGGTTCTAGATGGCGCCAGAGTTCCTCCGTTCTCGACACTACGCAACCCACAAAAGGAACTACCTACACCTCCAAAAGTATGTAAAATAATAGCCCCAAACCCATAATACTAGCCATAAAGGCCATTATTTCACATACTTTTGGGGTCCAGGTACACTAGAAGCCCAAAACCCTAAGACTTAGCAACCCAAGACCCTGAGCCGCTGAACGCACAGGGGGTTTAGGGTTCAGGGTTTAGGGTTTAGGGTTTGGGGTTTAGGGTTTAGGGTTTAGGGTATATGAAGGTCCCGTTAATTCCAGATTAAGGAGCTATTACTATAGGGGGGA
>CAJNIZ010002661.1:14175-25561 GCA_905231905.1 Symbiodinium pilosum
GGTTTAGGGTTTAGGGTGCTCTCTTTACATTTGGGGGTCTGCATGTTTCTTATTTGGGGTTAGTGGGCGCCTCGCAAGTCTGATTTTTGCATTACGATTTGCGGCTTCTGCGTTAACCCTAAATAAAACCCTTGAGCCCTTCTAGTTTCTCCAGACCCTAAACCCTAAACTCTTAACCGTAAGGGTCCAAGTACCTCATAATCACATACTTACCCAGAACCCATACTATAAGTACTATTACCCAAAACCCAAGTACCTAATTATTGGGTACTGGGACCCTAAGCCCTAAACCCTATATACCCATATACATCCCTATATATCCCATTTAAAGGGACCTAATTATTGGGTACTTGGACCCTTTAGGGTAAGCCTTATACCCCACCTAACTTTATCAGGCTCAGGATGGCTGAAGTTTTCTTGGGCCCCTTGGACCTTAAACCCTTACCCAGACCCCTGGGAGGATCAACCCTAAACCCTAAATCCTAAACCCTAAACCCTAAACCCTGAACCCTAAACCCTATATAACATCCCTTTAAGGAGTTTAGAATATGGTACCCTATACTACTATTGGGTAAATCCGAGGAGCCCTTAAGGGGGATTTACATTCTAGATCCTCCCAGGGATCTGGGTAGCGCCAAAAATCGAATTGGGGTCCTGTAGCTCATGTTCAAGGTTTAGGGCTTAGGGTTTTAGGGTTTCTAAGCTTACCAGATCTTGGAGCTCAAGCCGCCAGAACCCTGACACTACCCAGGCCTAATGCGCGAAATCTTCATCCAACCCTCACCCACAAGCCCTGAGAAAACGACCAGCAAACTCGGAATGCCGAAAGCCCGGACACCCTAAGCCGCAGAATGTCCAAAACCTTGAAACCCCCCTAAACCCAAAACCCTTATGTCCTAAACCTGTTGAACCCCATAAAAACCCTTCTGTCCTAAACCTTGACCCCTGAATTCTACCGGGCTCTGTTCAGGGCAGCTTTCTTGCTGAGATCTCAAAGACAGCATCACTCCAGGTGGACGGTTTTAGCAGGGGGTGCAGGGCTTACAGGGTTTAGGGGTTAGGATGTAGGTCTTAGGGTTCAGGGCTTACCTGAACCCCCAAAAGTCGGTAACATACCAGCCCAAAAACCCTAAAACCAGCCCAACAGGCTATCATTTTATGTACTTTGGAGTTTAAGGTAGAGCTTAGGATCCAGGATTGAAGACTTTACATTGGTTTTAGGTTCTGGCTTGGGTTTCTGCAAACAGTGGGGCTCTTTCCTACCTCAGTCACTTGGCACTAGTAGAAGCTGATACAGTTGGGCTTTAGGGCTTAGGGTTTAGGGGTCTCGGGTTTAGGGTTTGGGGTTTAGCGGTTAGGGTTTAGAGTGCAGGGGCTGCCTGTAGAGGTTCTCAATGAAGAACTGTACAAGGGCTTGGTGCCACACTTAAGTCAGGGGATTGAAGTTCCTGGCTGAGGGTTATCAGAGATTTTGGGTTCAGCGTTCGGTGACCTCGAACCCGAAACCACAATCGGAGGCTTTCGTTGATCCACATCGTTGACTCTACATAACCCTAAGGGTCCAACGACCCAAGTAATAGGGTTTTAGGGCCCAAATATTATAATATTACTGGTATTTGGGCCCTAAACCCTAAACCCTAAAACCCTATTAATTATTTGGGTCCTTGGACCCTTAGTGTAAGGTTCCAGTTCAGAGTGCTGGAGCCCATCGACACTTCCCGCTTATGGTTCTCCTCCAATCAACCAGCAACCCTGAGCCCTAAACTGAGCCTGTAGTAAGGGATTACAATACCCAAAGGGTCCTAAGTACCAAAATAGGGAATACTTACCCAAACCCTAAGGGAAGCTACTACTACAGAAACCATACTTTGTACCATATAACTACTTTGGACCCTTTGGGATAGTACCCCCCCCCCCCAAAGGTCCCCCCCAGGTTTAGAGCCCTATTAGGCCTTCACACGCCTTATATAGTCCTTATTGGCTCCTTAAACCCTGGGGGGGTGGTACCTATTGTAATCCCGTATGTAGGCATTCTCTTCGGACTCACCTTCAACCCTCCACCGCAATCCCCCAAAACACTGAACACTAAAGCCGTACTCCCTGAAAATTCGAGCCTGAAGCTCAAAAGCATATACCCTAAACCCTAAACCCCTAGTCCCAGAACTACGGATCCAAAAACGTTGGCAGAAGAGAGCTACCTGAGCCGAAGGTTTTAGCTGCCAAGCCGTTGAACATGTGACATTACCCAGACTTTAGAGTTTAGGAAGACACCTTCGAAGATGTAGAAAGTAAATCCCCCTGCAGGGTTTCTAGAAATTACCCAATAGTAGTAGGTACCACAAAGTGGGCTCTACTTTCTAGATCCTCCCAGGGGTCGGGGTAATGGCTGAAAGCATCGTTTTGAAGACGGAACCTGTGGACCTTCAGCGGCTTTCGTGTTCGTTTTGGCGGGGTGTGGGATTTGGAAGTTTCTCCAAATTACTCTGAGACCCCCACCTGTAGTCCCTAACCCCTAAACCCTAAAAACCATTATATAATCCCTGTATATCCCTTAGAAACGTAGGGTTCCCTACGGGCTCCCTATGTCGAGAAACTCCCATTCCAGTTTCTGCGCAGGGCGCTGCGGCTGCGCTTGCGAAAGCCTTAGGCCACGTCATGGGAATCCTAACCCCTAAACCCTAAACCCCAAACCGCAGCCAGAGAATTTAGTGCTTAGGGTTCAGGGTTTAGGGCTCGAGGCTTGAGCTTGGGAGAGGATGTGGGCTGTTTGGGGTGATTCTGCGAACCCAAACTACCAAAAGTATATAGGGGTTCCCAGACCCCTGGGAGCATCTAGAAAGTAGCAGCCCCAACAATAGTACCATTTCGTAGTATTGGGCCATTCCTAGGAGCCCTGAAGAGCGATTTACTTTCTGCAGCAGCAGCTGCAGCAGCAACAGCAACAGCAACAACAGCAGCATCATCAGCAGCAGCAATAGCAGCAGCAATAAAGGGGGGTAGATAAGGGAGCATATAGGGGACTATTACAGGGTTATTGAAGGGGGATACTAGGGGTTTAGACTATGGCTCAAATGACAATGGGTTTAGGGGATCTCTCGAGATGAGAGGACATGCTCACACATCCAACATAGTCGGATGCTGATCATGTTCAGTATAGCTGAATACTGCCCACACTCAGAAACACCTGAATAATGGTTATAATGTGGGTATCTAAAGCATTTCATATGGGTATCTAAAGCATTTCATATCCCCCAATTACAGACGTTTACTGGGTGCAGGCAGTGCGGCAACTTTCTGGAAGATGTCTCAAAACGATGGATGCAATAGGTGATTCTTAGGAACGCTGAATGGGCATCTACCGTAAATCAAAAGATTTTCACAAGGATGTGGCTACAACCCCTGAAAAGCTACCATACTGTAGGGGGGCTTAGGTCTATCCCTAAACGCTGAACCCTAAAGTTCGTGATCCCGCAGCAAAAAAGCACTTGAGCTCCAAACCAAAGCCCCAACTTCTAGCCGCTGAATGCTACAGCCTGAACCCTAGGCCCGGAACCCTAAACCCAGAACCCTAAAGCCTAAACCCGAAATCCTGAACCTTAAACCCTACAGGCCCACCCCCTTACCCCTCACCTCCCTAAACACAACCTCGATTCTTTGGAACCTTGTAGGGTTTAGGGTTTAGGGTCTAGGGCTTTAGGGTTTAGGGTCAAGGGTTTTCGGGTTTAGGGTATAGGGTCTAGGTTTGAGGATGTATGATGCAAAATGAGCCTCAAAAGGCGTGTTCAGTGCGGAGGTCATTCCTACAACGCAGACCCCTTGAGAGGATTCCCAGCTTAACACCCACTACTTGTATGCAACTTACTAGAGGTTTAGGGTTGAAGGGTTTTGGGTTTAGGGCTTATGCAACCATATTCGGTAATTCCTAGACATCTTGAAGGGGGGATCTAGAACCCTAAGCCCTGTTCATGAATCCTCTCCTTCCACAATCCTAATCCCTAAATCAGAAACCCTAGGACCGAGCTCTCAGAAGAAGAAGAAGATACGTTGATACTGTTGATGGAGGAAATCTTGCACCACCTATGGTCCCTGAATTATTGTAGTTCCTAGTACTTTAAGGACTTTAGGTGGTGCAAAATTTCCTCCATCAACTCAACAGTACAACGCATCCTGCGTGATCCCAGCCTTCTGTGTCAGGACTTGTGGTAGCTTAGGAGGCGAAGATCATGCAGGTAAGCCCTTCACCCTATAAACCTTAGACCCTAAACATCCCTAAGCCCAAACCCTAAACCCTATAAGCGCTAAACCCTATAAGCGCTAAACCCTAAACCATAGACCCCAAACCCAACCGCAAGGACCCAGTAAGTGGAATAGGGTTGCTGTGTGGCCAGTCTCCTTGTTTCCCAACCGGACAAGAAGGGGCCCCCTAGTTACATAACTATACTTATAAGTCCTATAACTTCCATTTATGGAACTTGTAACTAATTTTAGCCCAACTTATAACCCAACCTATAACTAGGGGGCCCCTCCTTGTAGGTGTGCCTTCACAAGCAGTCGCCTCCTTGGCCAGATCCGCGCTTCTGTGTTTACCTGTTTAGGGTTTAAGGTTTAGGGTTTAGGGTTTAAGGTTTAGGGTTTACAAGGAGGGGCCACCTAGTTATAAGTTGGGCTAAATATAGTTACAAGTTCCATAAATGGTAGTTATAGGACTTATAAGTATAGTTATGTAACTAGGGGGCCCCTCCTTGTAGGGTCTCGAAAGCACGTGGCCGTGGACGTTTCCGACAAAGAGACCGTAGGGCGTTTCGGATCTAAGACGTAAGGCTTCGGATTTAGGATTTAAGGTTTAGGATCTAGAAGCTAGATGCCCCTCAAGGGTTCCTAGAAATCACCCAAGTAGTACGATGTATGAACTCGGGAGTTCTACTTTCCAGGTCCTCCCCAGGGTCAATGGATAAAGGTTTCAAACATAGTTTCTTGAGTTTAGCTCTACGGATTAGCGTAGGGCTTAGGAGGTAGAGTTACAAGCCCCGTTTTTTGTGGCTAATAAGTCCCATGAACCTTCAAGCAGCGTGTAGGGTTTCCGGGTTGGGTTAGGCGATTTGCGGCTTAGGACTGCAACATGTTCGGGGTCAGTTCGGGGGAAGGTGCAGGGTGGGACCCCTAGTTACACAATTATACTTACAAATCCCATACCTAGAACATGTAGGGTTTAGGGACTTCTTATCCCTCTTAAGCTGTATTTTAGGGACCCTTCCGTGCAACTGCTCACGGTTTTTGACCTCTTTTGTCGGTCTGTAGTGATTCATAGATATCTTGCTTTGGGGAGGGTAAGGGTTTAACAGCTAGAGGCAGTTTATGGATCAGGAATATTTCCTCTTTCAGGGGTTCAGGGGGCTTCGGGTTCCTACTCTCTCAACGCTACCCGCTTTCATCTATGCATTTTAAGCTAGGGTTTAGGGTTGGGGAGTTACATGAATAAGGGATTACAGGAATACTCTTGGGGGCTTCCAGCTTAGCAACCAACAAACAATGAGGATCCATGGCTCCCCAGACCCCCTGGGAGGATCTAGAAAGTAGAGCCCCCGATAATTTCTAGGAACCCTCTAGGGGATCTACTTTCTAGATCCTAAACCCTAAGCCCTAAATCTTAAGCCCTAAATCCTAAAACCTAAACCCCATGCAACCCTATAGAACCCTAGAAACACCTACAGTAATTTTTAGATCCGGTCAGCGGCCTTAGGGTAAGCAAGCCCGTAACCCTTAACCCTATATACCCTAAACCCCAAACCCTAAACCCCAAACCCTAAACCCTAAACCCTAAACCCTATGCCCCTATATACTCCCTATCCTTATTGTATTCAGTCTGGGTCTTTCAAGGGGGAGAGTCAAGGTCGCCCCAAACCCAAAACCCTAAACCCTGAACCCCAGGGCTAACCGGCTGAACTCCAAATCTGGGGCTCTGGATGATCCCAAACTCATCCCCCGAGTGGAGGGGGTTGCTGCGCCTGGCCTGGCACGCCTCTCGCTCCTGGCACTGAGGTTACACAGCCGCCCACACCGGCTCCGGCCAAGGACGCGCCACTGAATAATGGTATCGCTGGTTTGCCAGTCTTTCCAGTTGTGCGTGCTACGAAGGCAGAAGTTCATCCTCAGTGATGATGATCGCGGCTTTTGCAAGGCGACCACTCCTAAAGTCGCGAGATCAGATGCAAGGTGCTGTGGTCTAAGCAGGAAGAAGCCTTTGCCATGGGGGTCCTTGAATTTATTTTATTACTGGGAATATTAAGGTTGCAAGGCCATATTAGGAGTCCCTACTTCGGACTTTAGATCTAGACCGTGATCTTGGATTTAGCATCTAGTGGTTTGGTTTTTGTGAAAAGGGCAGACTTTGTGGGGCTTGAGGTGGGGGGGCTTCGGATCTTGTCAATAAAAGCGTTCTGGTAGCCCCAACCCCTACAAACGAGTCATACCGTCCTTCCTCGATGGCGGCTGGGGTGCTTAAAATTCTTTTGTCGTTACAACCCTAAGGTCTAAACCGGTTCATCCTAGGTCGAGCATTGTGGGTTTAGGGTTTAGGGTTTAGGTCTTAGGGCTTAGGAAAAATACATACCTGAACCCCCAGGAGTAGGCAAAGTACTGGCCCCAAAACTTCTGAAACCTAACAGGCAATGATTTTGTGTACCTTGGCGTTTGAGGCAATTGCAAAATGACTGTTGCAGGGCCTTCTTGAAAGGTTGAGGCAACCACTTCATCTTCATTAGGGCATCTTATCGAGAAGGGATAGTTTCCGCTAATTGAGCCCTAACCTCTGAACACAAAGCCTTAAACCTTAGGGCTTCGTAAGATGCTTACCTGGGAGCAGTTGTTTGTCTGCCCAGAGGGAAAACGCATAGGATTTAGGTTTTAGCTTGGCTGGAATCTCTTGATGCTGGCAAATTTACCCAACACCTGAACCGTCAGCCCTAGACCTCAAAGGTACCCTTCCCTGGAATGAGCAACACTCTGCAAGGATCTGCAAAGTAGAGCTCCCAATAATGCAATGTATACAGTTTAGATTCAAGGAGGTGCCGCAACACCCTGTACTATTTTTGGTCGATTGCTGGGCACCCTAATGGGGGATCCATGTTCTAGATCCTCCCAGGGGTCCAGGTATGGTTAGCAAAGCTAGCCCTGAGCGAAGCAAGCCCTAAACAGGTAGCCCCAGATCCTCAACCCTAAGCTGCTACGTTGGATCAGGTGCGTATGCCCTAAACCCTGAACCCTAAACCCTCAACCCCGCCCTGAGGGTCCCTGTAGTTATGGTGTAAAAGTTTAAGGTTTTAGGGTACATGCCTGGCTCCTGAAGTAATCACTTGGGATCCTATTGGGCTCTAGTATTCAAGGATTAGGCTTTAGAGTTTAGGGTTTGAGGTTTAGGTTGTAGCGTGTGGGGCATTTACATGGATTGTTTGGGTCCATTTAACAAAATACCATAAAATACCCAGGTGACCCTCATGCACGAAGGGCGCACGCTCGACTTGAGCTTGTCCTTGCCCGACAACGATGCCCAGCTGTTGGTTTAGAGTTTAGGGTTTAGCGGTTTAGGGTCTAGGGGTTTAGGTTATAGGGTTTGGAATCTGTTCAGTGCTTCCAGGGCTGAAGGGCGCACAGAAAATCTCAGTGGATTTGGCAGCTTGTTAGGGTTTTGAGTTCATGGTTTTGCTTTGAGTGCTTGGGGTTTGGCTTGCCCCAAACTTACATACTTGCAAGCCCAAACACGGGCCTGTATGTTTGGGGAAGAGCATCTTTAGGGTAGATAAAACCCTAAACCCTAAACCCTAAACCCACATTTTTTTCAATGCAGGGCTTCGAGGTGAGGGGTTTTCAAGATTCAGGGACTTATCCTTTGTACCCTCAGGGTTTGTGCCTTTGGGTTTTGGGCCCCTAAATCATGGAATATGGGCCTTAATAAAAAGGTATTTGGGACCCAAAACCTGAGGTTACAAACGTTAAGTTTACAAACTTAAAGTCTTTGAAAGATAATCATTGCCTTCAGCAAGCCCCAGTGATGTGACTATCGGGTTTCCCCGAAAGATTCCATACGGTGCCATACGGTAGTTTCCCAAAATATGGGAAATCCAATATAGACAACCAAATACTATAAGCCTTATTCTAGGGACCCCGAAAATGGTAACCCCCAAAATTTGGGAAACCCTAGTATTTTCATATTTAGAAACTCCTACATCTGTTTACTTGATCGAGGCGCATTCTAGGGGTTTTCTGTTTGAAGCCCTCACCCCAAACCCGAAAGGGTCCGGGCATCCTAGCCTGACGCTAAACCCTATAAACAGGGTTTAAGGTGTAGGGTTTAGCGGCCAGAAACCCTATAAATCCTATAACTGTGACGGGTCAGGGTTCAGGGCATGGTTACCGTGGCTCACGGGTCTTCAGCCCGCCCCTGGTTGAAAAATCCTGGGTCACCAGGTTTCACGATTCACGTGAACCGTACAGAAGCCACTTTTAAAAGCTGCACCTTCTCCTTCGTCTCATCCCTGAACCAAAAGGCTTAGGGTTTTGGACATTATTTGGTTCCTGAACCCTAAACCCTTAGCCCAATGGTGTAGGGTTTGGGGCTTATCCTGGGTTTCTAGCGTCATTTGCTTTCATCATAGCCACTGAAGCCTACACAAGTTTCATCACCGTCCCAGTACCCTAAATTGAGGTTATAGGGTCCGTAACAGTGGTACATGGGGCCTGCATAGAGGGTGGATTCAGGGTCTTGGTTTAAAAGTCGATCAATTTTTTTTGAGCCCGATTTGCAGACCTTCTGGAGACCTAGTCGTTCCTTCGCAGAAACCTTCTCTGGCCTTAATAGGCAATGAGACCGTAGATTGACTTCGTCTTTGTAGCAGTTCCGTGAACATCCACGCAGATAATGGGACTCTCATGTCTGGTCCAACAGCCTGACTCTCCAAGACCAAAAAACCCAAAACTGAGAGACCTTAAAACCCAAACCCTACCTGGGCCCCAAAAGTATGTAAAATACTGGCCCTTAGGGCTATTATTATGGGTTTAGGGCCAGTATGTTACATACTTTTGGGGTTTAGGTAAAACCTAGCCGCAAGACCGTAACCACTAAACCCTGAACCCTTATGCCCTTGTTGAATATCTGCCCCTAACGGTCCAGGTAGTTAATCATGACATGCCTGCCCCAAGCTATATGACAACTACCATTCCCAAAGCACCAAATACGTAGTATTCAGACCTTGGCTCAGGGCGCTCAAAAGGTGGGATAAAGGTAAACCTTAAGCCCTAAGCCCGAAACCGCGGATTCAAGGATCCCTAGATTCCATTATAGGGGGTTGAAGGATCTCGGGATTCTTATATGTTGAGCTCATTTCGTATCCTAGTTTTTCCTCACAGGGAATTATTTGGGGAGCATTATAGGGGTTATTAGGGGGATACGAGGAGTTAGATTATGGCTCATTTGATAGGTTTGAGTGTCTGCAAGCCTCATCTCAGGAGATAACAATCCCGGGTGCTCGCGCTCGGAGGGAGGGCGAGAAGGCCTGCATGCATAGGCTGTCATGTTCACGGAGAAAATGCCACCTTAAGTCACCCTGAACCCTAAACCCTAAACACTAAGCCCTAAACCCCAGGAGTTACAGTTTTGGGGCCCTACGTGGTGCGAGATTTGCTCCATGAACAGTAGGGCTGAGGTCTTAGGGTCAAGAGTTACCCTTCCACTGGTTTAGAGTATGGAGTCTTTTGGGGTTTAGGGTTTAGAGTGGAGGGTCTTTTGGGTTTAGGGTTCAGGCTTTAGGGTTTAGAGTTTAGGGTCTTTTAGGGTTTAGGGTTCAGGGTTTAGAGTTTGGGGTCTGTTAGGGTTTAGGGTTGAGGGTGGCTTGTTTAGGCCTTGAGTCGCCGCCGCTGAAGGATTTCTGGGCTTCATGGTTCAGAGCCTACCTGAACCCTAAAGGTATGTAGAATAATGGCCTGGGGGGCCATATTTAGGGGTTTTGGGCTATTATTTTACCTACTTTTGGGGTCCAGGTAGGGCTTTGGGGCTCATGATTGCGTAGTTTCCATAAAGAGGGAGACCTTACCCCAAGGCTCCTAGGACTATCTGGGGCTTTCTGGGGCAAGGTTTGGGCTTTGGGGGCTAAGGTTTGGGATCCATTGAAGAAGGTACAGACCCCGAAACGCCAAAATCCTAATTATAGGTATCCCAAAAACGGACAGCTAAACCCCCATTGAGCAGTGGGCACGCCTTGAAGATGCTGGCTGATCAGCAACCTTGTATAACTGTTACCGCAATCCATTCGGACAGACTGCTTTCCTTAGGGTTTAGCGTCGATAGTTGGGCATGCTTGGGAGACTCCATAACTAAGTAGATGTAGACAGATGAATTTATATATATATCATAAGGGGTTAGACAGAGAATATATTCTTCTATTTCCTAGGAAGCACCAGTAGGTTTATGTTCCCCGTGAAACTATCATACACTATACTCTCCAAACCCTATTCTACTGAAATCGAGCTTACATAGAACCCGATGCTCCAAAACTTGTGGTAGCAAAAACACGCGCTCAATACCGACTTGAGGAGGACTCTGGGCTTTGGACAATCCGCGCACGTGACCCTAGTGGAAGCCCCTGCCCATAAACCCTAAACCTTAGATTGCGCCCTATACCCCAAATTCCCCTGCCCATAAACCCTAAAGCCCCTAAACCCCCTAAACCCTAAACCCCAAATTTCCCCTCCAGTGTAGGGCTTAGTCCCCGCAATGGTCATTTCGCGAAATAGTTGGCTGTAGGAACTCAAGGGATGTGGGCTATAGGCTAAACTCCTGAGAGGGGGTTATACAGGGAACTACTATAGGGCTTATTAAGGAGGATACTAGGAGTTCATAGACAATGGCTCATGTGGGGTTATGAGGAGGCTACGTGGGGTTCGCTTCGGGAAATTCGCATCACCCATTTTTAGGGGTTAGGGTATAGGGTTGCGAGGGCTTGAGCATTTGGAAGCACAGCCCAACCTCTAGATGGTGGTTTCTCAAAATGATCATTTTACAGCCCAAGAGATCAAGTCCTCCCTAACCGGAAAGCCCTGCATATAAAAGGGCCCTAAACCCTAAACCCTAAGCCCAAGTATCCCATTTTGAGGCCCCTGAAACCGCATTTTGATCCTCAGCAGATGAGCCCGTCCAAAGGTCGCACTGGGCTTTGACACACAGTTGCTTGGCTCAAGGTTCATGACTTTCCTAAAACCTAAACCCCAAACCCCTACACCCTAAACTCTAAACCCTAAACCCTAAACTCTAAACCCAAAACCCTACACCCTAAACTCTAAACCCTAAACCCTAAACTCTAAACTCTAAACCCTAAACCCCAAGCCGACCCAAAAG
>CAJNIZ010002662.1:10499-25558 GCA_905231905.1 Symbiodinium pilosum
GATCCCATCTGCGCCCCCTCGAATTGTTGCATATTATGGACATAGAAGACACTAGGCTTAAAGTTAGGTATCCTACAAAAGGGGTAAGATCTAGGTAATCTCTAAACGCCAAACTCCAAACCTTGGGCCCGACTCTCGACGCCCTCAGCAAATTATCCAAACCTGGGGCCCAAAGGGTTAAGGGTTTCGGGTTCAGCCCTGAATCCCAAGCCCCAAAACCCGGCAACTTAGAACCGACACCTTGACACCTGAACTCTAAACCTCCCAAACCTCAAAGCCTGAAGCTGAAACCCTAAAATCCTCAACCTTAAACCCCAAATCTCAAACCCCAAACCTGAACCCAAGACCCTAAGCCCCTAAATCCTAAACCCTTCAATCTTGACCCCGGTTCGGGTTGCTTCGCAAGGCATGGGCGACGGAGGACGTGGCACGGCTTTCGCAGATCCGAGAAGACAGCGACGGCTTCTCCAAGAGCTTCGCAGGCGGGCCTAGGGCTTAGGGTTTATGGTTTAGGGTCTGGATTTAGGGTTTAGGGTTTAGGGCCTACATGCCCTTAAGATTTAAGATATGAAGCTTCCATGAGTCCTTCTGAAGGTGTAGGAAGGCACAGAGGTTCATGAAGTTTTCTTAGTATCAATCGTGCCTAGGATTCTGGAGCGAGGGTTCAGGGAATTCAGAGTTGAGGCTGCGAGGGTTTAGGATGTAGGGTTTGAGGTTTGCGTCAGGTTTCAGGTCATTTCGAAAGGACGACAGTACGCAGTCAAGCTGTGTTGTATATTTTGGCTGCGCTTTATTTTTGAGAACGACTACGTATCCTGCATGTTCCTTCAGAAGCCCTAAGGTGGAGGACTTGAGGGTGCCAGTCTGTTTAGGGTTTAGGGTTCCGGTTCAGGTGAGCCTCAAAGCGGAATCCAAACGTTAGCCCCTTGAAGCTGAAAGCCCAACCCCTAAACCCAAATCCCTCAAGCCTAAACCCTGGTAACCTAAACCCTAAACCCCTATATCCTGAACCGTAAGGCCCTAAACCCGAACACCCTATAAACCCTAAACCCTGCTCTCCTGGAGAGTACCAACCACCTGTCTAACCTCTTAGACTCGGAAGCGCAGAAATTTGGGACCTTCTAAGGGTGTAGGGGCTCCAGTTTTAGGGTTGAAGGTTGAAGGCTAGAGGGAGACGTACGGTATGGCGGGTTATATGCGGAGATCTACGGATATGTAGAGGCAGATAGGCTTTAAAAGGTCCTTCATAGATACCAAAAACCATTCAGATTATAGTAGTTAGCAGTGGTACCCAAGGCTCCGTTATATGTGTACCTGGACCCTCCAAAACATGTAGCCCTGAGTCTCTATGCATCCTTTAAGCACGGCCTGCTTTGGAGCGCAAGGTCTAGAGGTTCCATTTTGGGCTGTGTGGAGGTTTCAAATGGGCTCGGGTGTTGAGTAAGCCCTTTTCCCCTTCTGGGCGTATTAAAATTATGCTTCTGCAAGAGAGGGACCGTTTTCGTTCTAGGTGGCTGGTAATCCTAGATGGGGCATTGAGGCCCTGACCCTACTCCCTAAAGCTTAACCCTAAATCCTACAGTAAGCCCAGTCTCGACAGGCTCCAGCAATCCGCTGCAGTCGCCAGGAGTCTGTCTACGATGGATGGGGGAAAGTTTGCACCGCTTAAGATCCCCAAAATACATGTCCTGAACTCCTAAGAACCTGTAGAATGATAACTTTTTTGGAGGTCCAGGTATTTCCTGGCTACGGCATGGGGCAGAAGGTGGTGCAAGGTTTCCTCCATCCATAGCAACATTCCTGGGAAGCCCAGCTACTAACATCAGACACTAACATGAGCCACAACCTAGATTCCTCAAAGGGGTGGTTATATCGAGGATTATATATGCTAGTTCTAAGGGGGGTGTATTAAGGGGGACAGAAGTTTAGACTATGGACTATGGCTGACATGGTGGGTTATTATGCCGTGGATATCATTGCAGAACCTGTCTTGGCACAAAGCCTCAAGAATACCGGGTTGCTGTTAGGGAACTTTCATTAAGTTACCATAGATAATGGGTATGTATGCACATATATTTTAATCAATATGGTTTCCAGAATACAGTAACCGGAACCAAGTTCCTTAACAGCAACCCAGAATAGCGCGTTGTAGAGGTAGCTGGGCCGTCTTTTGCTTTGCTCTGTTGACTTGCTAGAGGCAGTTGAGCGGCACTCGGGCTAACAGCTTTCGAAGGCGGTGCTATTGGTTTTCAGATCATACAGTGGTGTACCATTGGGATCGTCTTGTGCTTTTCAATTGGAGGCCTGATCAGTCAGATTTCATGTGACACATGAATAAGAAAGGCGACCTGCTTTGTCATCATTTGCCTAAGGCACAGTCCTGTGATACAGGAACTCCTTTTCCTGATGCTGTCATTCTGAGATGCTCCTGTTATGTAGCCAAATCAGAAGTAGAACAAGTTGGGTGTATGCGATGTAAGTCTTTCCACTCTGCTTTAGCTTTTTGACTGAGGAAGCTCTTCAGCTCATCTGTGATGACTCGACTGGGTCTAGCAAGCCCAAATCGTGAGCCTTGTAGGCCTTGTAGGCCCTGAACGCTAAGCCAGTGAAGATCCCCTTCTACTCCCAGATCCCTCCCCCCAACCAAATCACAACTTATCCGCACTCCTGTAGGTGAGCTGAGGTCACTTCTGGCCCATGCTGGCTTCGAGCGGCGGGAGTCCGGTGGACCAAACTCCAAGCCAGGCGAGAAACCTTTGGAGCTAAGAGGGGTCTTACTATACGTGACCAAAGGAAATAGCAGTAGCTGTCAGTAGTAGTCGTCGTCGTGGTGGCGGCGGAGGTGGCAGTGGCGGGGGGGCGGCGGGGCAGGTGGTGGAGGCGGTGGCGGTGCTACTGGCAACGGCGCTGGCCGCTGGAGCTCGTGCTGTTGACGGCTGCGGCGGCGGCGGCAGCGTAGGTTGCGGCGGCGGCGGTCTTGGATTTGCATTGTTTGCAGCGAGTAGCCGAGGGGCAGTAGCAGCAGCAAGAGCAGTAATCGTTGCGGCAGCAGCAGCAGCGACAGCTGTAGACAGCAGCAGGAAAGAAGAGGAGCAAGAAGCAGGGCTAAAGCAGAGTCGCAAGAGCCAACTAAGTAATGACAACAGCCATAGCTGTCATGACGAAACGAACTGTCGATCTCCAAACCGCAAGCTGCCAGAATCTCACATGTAGTTTAAAACTTTAGCCCCGCAGCTTCAAGCACCATACCAATGTGCGCAGAGCCCTTGCAACGCCCCGTAGGCGCTGTATGGGTACTGGACCACGCAGACGCTGCCACACGGCTGCGGGCGCTGACCGTCAGACTTTGCCTTCGTCGATTTGCGGAGTTGCAGAGGCTGGGCTGCGTAAAGGCTGAGGAGAACCCCTCCCCCTAATTCATTATATTCAAACCGCTAGCCGCTAGCCCCGGTCCAAATATTTCAGAATGTCATGAATTGAATGACAGGAGGTGGGAGTCAATTAGGGGGAGGTGATTATGTCAGTGGCTGTGTGGCCCTCTGGGCCTTCGAAGCGCCAGACTCCAACCCGGCAACTTCAGACGGAGTTAACTTAGGGTTTTGCGGAGGGAGCCCCTGTAGGGACCACTCATCTCATTTTTCATCTTTTCCCCTTTAGGCAGCCCGATAAAGTCCCCATATTCTGTTCTGGCTAGTTCCCATTTCACCCCTATACCTTAAACCCTGAACAGGAAACCCTAAACCTTTAACCCTAAACCCTAGACCTAGTCCCCATATGCTGTTCTAGCTAGTTCCCATTTCACCATCCAGCGTCCCTCCTGCGGCCCCCTGGACAGATGAAATTCCTCAGCTTCACATGCACAAAGGCCCGCCTTCTCCTCCTTTTAGGGTTTAGGGTTTAGGGAAGTTTGCAGATATGTTTTGCATATAGTCCGCTGAAACCCTCTTGTTGGCAGGCTACGCGGCACACACCGCTGGGCCCAGTCGAGCAACGCTGCCGTGGTGCCCAAACCAGAGGACGCATTTTAGGATCCAGAAACCACTTCGACTGGCTGCGCTGGGCGCCTGAATCTTGTAGGGATTTGGTTGGACTCTGATATTTCCAAGCATTCCTCGCTCGAGCAGGGCCTAGGCCTAGACCTTAAAACCACGAAGTCCCAAACTCTTGACCCGACACCCCAGCCCTGAATCCGGCATGAAGGATGCATCGCTTCCAGAGCTGCTAGAGCTGTACAAGGTGCCGAGAAAGGGAGTGGCATTGGTTTCTGAAGGGGGTTAGGGCGTAGTGTTTGCAAGCAGTGTTTGGGTGCAAAGTCTTTTTCGTTTAGTCCTGACGGTCGAACAACTCACCTTCTAGGAGTCTGAGAATAACCCGAAGGCTCCCAGTTACCTAAATAGTGGGTTACTGGGCTATGTAACTATATAGGGTATATAATATAGGACCTAGAACCCATTATTTATGTACCTGGAGCCTTAGGGTAACAACCCACGTATCCACTCAGCTCTCTTGGGTCCCTGAGGATGCGCTGGTGGATGCAGGAAGCCTTGCATCGCATAGGACGTTGATAGCACTGCAACTCTGAAAGGTTGGAAGTATGGGCCTCTAATATGGACCCTTCGGAACTCTTAAGGGTACACGCAGAGGTCTCTGTAGAAGGATGCTGCACGCAACACAGTTTTGGGTAGCTCAGAGGCATCACGCTCCGTTGGGGTTTGGGTTTAGGTCAGGTACGTAGTGTGGAAGGAGAGATCATGTCAACACAACCTTCATTAGGCGACTTCAAAGGTCTGGACACCTACGCCCTTGCTGAATCAGGGGCTTAGGGCTTAGAGGCTGGCACCTTCCCCCAAGCATCAATCACCTAAAAACCTCATATAGTATGGTCTTTGGGCCCAAATTCCTTAATATACATCCTTAGATGCTTAGGGTTCTGGTTATGAGCTTGACAGCCCAAGATTCATGAAGTGCCTTTATTGGGGTTCGTGGAATGTAATCAGACCTAAGCCAAAAGCCCTAGAACCCTACATTCTAAACCCGTGAAACCCTAAACCGTAATAGCCGAGGACCCTAGTAAGAAGCCCTGACCCTAAATCCTAAACCCCTACGCCCTAAAGCCGAAACCCTAGATCCTGATAATCCCGAAACTCTAATATCCCTAGTAACCCCAACAACCCTAAACTCTTCCCCTAAGGGTCCAAGGACCCAAATAATAAGGTTTTATTAGGGCCCAAATACTACAATATGAATGGTATTTGGGCCCTAAAACCTTACTATTTGGGTCCTTGGACCCTTATGGGAACCCCAACAACGCTAAACCCTAAACCCTAAACTCTTCTGCTCCTCCGGAGACTGCCCCGGATGCCCTCCGCCCCTCCGGACGGGAGCGCAATGTGGAGGCAAGCGTGACCTTCTTGGCACGCTCCAAGACTTGGGGGTTTCCTAAAATTAGGGGTACCCTTTTAGGGGTCCTCACAATGAGGATTATAGTATTGGGGGGCCTATATTGGGATCCCATAATTTTGGGAAACTAGCACTTCTAGATCCCTTTGGAGGGTTCTGGGGTTATACAGGGTTTGGGGTATTTAGGGTTTAGGGTTTTAGAATAGTGGGTTAAGTGCAGGGATAGGGAAATTCTGTAGAAGCACTAGGAATGTAGGGGTTAGCGTTGAGGGTTCGGGCGCTTTGGCATATCCCCGCAAGGAACCCAAAGCCCTTCTCTTGAATATCCCACACATTATTCCTTTGTAATCCTTAGATAACAAGAGTCGTCTTTGTTACGCAAAATGTTCTCTTGTAATCCATGTGTTATATAACCATAGCTCTTAATGTCCATACCTTATATAACCATAGCTCTTGATTATATTCTGAAACCCATTATAACTTAACGCTTATGATGTGTATCTCTCTCTCTCTCTCTCTATCCTTGCTGTCCTTTGCCTACATGGAGGTGCGTGGGACTGGTAACTGCTTGTTTTTGGGCATATAACCCTACTAGGCCAACTAAGAGGAGTAAAAGTAGAGTCAAACATATGTAGAATAATAGGCTTTCCGGCCATTTTGAGGTGGTTTGGGCTAGTATGTTCCCTATGTTTGGGGTCCAGGTAGTGACTAATTCCCATGAGCCTCCAAGTAGTACGTCTCACGCTCGAAGAGGACACTAGCCCCTACAGCGGCCCGCAATTCAGGGTTTCGGGTTTACGGTATACTTTAGGTGGACCCCCCACCCAGGAATAGTAACTATAGGGGATAATAGGGATTATATTCGGGTTCTCTTATATTCCTATTATGCTACTATTACAGGGTGGGGGGGTCCTCCTAAGGTATCCTTGATGCGGTTTAGGGTTTAGGGTTTAGGGATCTTGGCGCAGAAAGGATCCTTGTTGTATCCCCAGGCGTGACAAAACTCAAGTGTCCAAGCACTCCAGTGGTTTGTGCTTGTAGGCGCCCCATAACTTCCATCATATCAATGACGTTTTAGTGCGGAACTATCGCATTTGGCTACTAGGAGTCTTTAACCTTATTTGTACATATAATGATATATCCCTATGTAGCCCTATGTGTCCCTACTCCTTCCTGTATTTCCTTATAAACACTCCTGAAAGAAAGATCGAGTCGTGGATCGCTGCGAGTGTTTGTTGCTGGGTGTGAGAATTTACCCTAAGGGTCCAAGGACCCAAATAGTAAGGTTTTAGGGCCCAAATACCATTCATATTGTAGTATTTGGGCCCTAAAACCTTCTTATTTGGGTCATTGGACCCTTAGGGTTCTTCATATTGTACTATAACACCTGCATATGTATGCACACCTATTGCATGTACTAGTACATGTTTTTCATGGGCCTTTACAGATTCATGCATGCTTTCAGGCTCATTCATTTTCATGCTGCCACGGGACCTTGAGAGATCGTAGCACGCCAGTATTTTGGTTTGACCTCCAGAGTGCGTCGTCTCGATAGCCCAAGGCGTCTTTATTTGAAGTGTTTTAGGCCATGATCCTGCCTGTCATACTACTTGTGAGGTTCAGGTAGTCAACCCCCTCCCCTAGTACGTACCCCAGCATTAAAACCCCTAGTATTGTTAAGTATTCCCAATATATTATCTTCTACCGCAAAGGGAATATAGGAGGAGGGGTTTGTTTACGTCCCTACATCCTAAGCCCTAACCCTTACATCCTAGACCCTAATCCCCTAATCCGAAACCATAAACCCCAAATCCCAAACCTTGCCTAGACCTGGTCTTGAGGCAGAGGTCCGTAGCCGCATCCACGAACGGCGAGAGGACAGGGCATTTACGATTTCTGGAAGGGGGTTCAAGATCTGGGGGGGGGAGGGTATAGGGTTGTTTTGAGGATCCCTAATATATAACAAGAACAGTCGTGGTTTTGAAGTCGTTTTTGAGGTCTGCATAGGGGTCTGCGTGTTTTGGGTTACTTGGAGGTTCATGGGGCCGAGTAGGCTACCACTTGCGCTCTTTAAAGGGGTTATAGGGATACCTAGGGTTTGGGGTTTAAGGTCATGGGGCTTGGTAACTGCTTATTATAATCGGGGTGTCAACCCTGCGGGTGATGGAGGCAATCCCTATTAGGCCAGTTACTGGGTACCCCAGTAGTACCCTTTTTTTCACTATTATTTTTGGGTCTCCTTAGGTCTCCTTAGTAAAGCTGAACAGTAGGAACAAGGGTACCCTTATCATTAATGGGTTACTGGGGAACCTAGGTTATGGATATTAAAGGCTGCTTAATTAGCCCAATCGCAATTAGCTACAAGTTGGCCCATGAACCTCAGCGTAAGGGCCAAGCACCCAATATGCTACTAGGCTGTGCCCAGCTCCCCTAAACCCTAAACCCTAAATGGGATTTGGAGCCTGAAGCCATTGTATTGGAGTCCTTTGACCCTAAGGAGTGGTAGATGTAGGAATTAGGACAGGCCCTAAACCCTTAGCTCTAAACCCCTAAACCCTAACTAGGAGCTTTCACAGAAAACGGGGATCAGTTTTCAGGAGTGTCTGTAAGTGGTTGATAGCAATTTAGGTCGCAAGGTGAAGCCCCGTTTTGGGAAACACAAGTGTAGGGCTGGGGCGTGACTGCGTTGCAGGGTTGGATTTAGGTTTCGAAGTTTGGGGAGGGTTTATGCTAGATAGCTGCAAGTAGCCGTATGAGCGTGTTCGCAATTTAGCCGCAAAGTGGCTTTCAAAGAAATGGGAAACCCTAAAGCCTAAACCCTAAACCCTAAACCCCAAAGCAGTCGTCGTGCAGTCCAGAAGAGGGCCATCCATCTGCATGCGCCCCCTGGGTTGCCGCTCCTTAGGGTTTGGGGTTAAGGGTTTAGGTTTAGGGTTTAGGGTTTAGGGTTAGGGGTTAAGGGTTTAGGTTTAGGGTTTGTGGGCTGTCAACCCCAAGCCTAAGCCCCCAAATCCCTTAACCCTTAACCCTACACCCTAAAAAAAATTCCCAATGGAGGAAGCTGGTCTGCAGCTCCCTCTTGTACTCCACGAGGGCTTCTTCTCTGAGCAAAGACTGGTGGAATTGGGGTTAGGGTTTAGGGGTTTAGGGCTGAGGTTGCAGGATCTAGTTTAAGGTTTATATCTGGGCCCTTAAAAGCCAGCATAATAACAATTTGTTTGCCTCTTTCTCTGGATTTTGTGCCACTATGTTACCTACAGCGCAGGTCCAGGTAGGGGTATGGGCGGGCACAAGTTTCAAAGGTTTGGCATGCGACAGGCTTTTCTGTTGTTTGTGTACGTTTGGGCTTGGGATGTATTGCTTTGAGTGGTTGAGGTTGAGAGATACTATGAGTTAAGACTATAGCTCACATGGTAGCTTATTTTTCTAAGCTTCCTCTTGTCCCCACCAGAAAATTTGTGCATTCTCCTGCGGGGGGGGCCCCTCATAATCCCAGTAATTTTTCCCCAGAGTCCAAAACATGTTCTGCCAAAATTTCAACCATCACATATCCGGACTTGTTGATTTGTCTTGGGCATGTAAAACAAGACATGCTGAATGAGGATGTGTCTTCAAATCTGAACCCGCAAATAGGCACCGCTAGGGCGATGTATACTGAATTTTTCAGGGTGCAGCTGTGGATAGAGGAAATCTTGCGCCAGCCTGTATGCCCGCTTTTACAAAGTTTCCTCCATCTACGGAAATCTAGATGTTCGGTACAAAGGGATACATACATACATATACACACACACATATCTATATGTGTATCGGGGTTTATAGGTTTTGAAGAGTCCATGGGCCAAAAAATGAGGGTCTCAGGTACCAAAACAACTGGGGTTATGGCATCTGGTACTTGAACCAAAGCCAGATAACATAACCTCAATTTATTTGGTATCCACATCCATGGTTTAACGGTCCTTCCCTAAGAAACCTGACCTGCGCAAACATTTCAAGCCCAACAAATCTCTACATCCCAAATGCCCATGACAGTTGCCTATGTACCCCTGATTTTGGGTGTTAAAGGCTACATCTTTAGATGCGTGGGAGGTCTAGTCAGTCTAGTCAAACCCTAAACCCCCATCCTCGCAAATCTGATGCGCACAGGATCTCGATACTTGAGAAACAAGAACGCCCTTAGGCTTAGCTGCACAAAAACAGCACATGACTTCCAAAGCCGAGCAAATGAATAAAGGCTTAGGGTTTAGGGTTATACCATCATGCCTGATGCAGATTTAAGGTATATTCCGCAATTACATATAAGCCCGGAACTCTGAGCTTAAAGCTCTGATATGCGCAGTGTTATCCGCGTGTAATCCTTATATAACTACATTATAGCGTACCCCGAAACACTATGGTCTTATCTAGGCCCCTACGTAAGGCTTAGCTGCAGCTGCGCGGAACCTCGCGCAATCACAGCGTGTGCTGGAGCGTGAGGCAGCCACAGGGTGCCATTGTTTATAGGTTTGGTGTTCGGAGTTCTGGGTTTCGGCTTGCGGTTACGGTATGCAGCTAAGGTATCGGGTCGAAGTGTAGGTTGTAGATGTTGTTTTAGTGAAGTGTTTATAGGGTTCAGGGTTTAACGCTTCAGGCAGCTTAGGCCTGAGGCATGTAAAAACGGGACTTTGGATGGAGGAAATCTTGAACCACCTTCTACATCATTAGGAATTTGAGTTCTATGTGGGTCCTAGGTTGTGCTATGTGGGTCCTACGTTGTGCTAGAATCCTCCATGCACAGGAGCTTATCAATCTCAAGGGCTCCGGCTATACCCCCGCGAGTGCAGTCCTTCGGACGCCCTTGGGCTCGATGTCTTTGAAAATAAGTAATGTAAACCCCTAATTAATCAACCCCCTCCCCTTTATTCGGAATATAATAGGGATCCTAATATTAAGGCCCTTAAAAGGAGGGGGTTCAATTTAATCAGGGATCTACATTAATTACGTATTTTGGGCTGAACGCTAAACCCTACACCCTTGTAACACCCATTGTGGTGCAATGGGAGCCCTATATAGATAGGGAAGCTAAGCAAGAGCCTGGATATTGGAAAAGCTGCTTCTTACTGGGCTCCGAAAAGGGGATTCAAGTGCTGCTGTGGGTATCTGCTTGGAGCTTCATAGGACTTAGTGGCTACATATAACTGGGCTTCTAACTGTTTCTAACCCTACGTCTATGAGTCCACTCAGGTGGATAATACGCAGGGGTTTAAGATCAGTTATAAGTAGTGACAAATTTTTCTGAACCTGCAAGTATGCAAGTACTCATTGCTGCTTAGCCAGGAATACAACCATGGGGGAATTCCTTCCCTAACTCCTTGCTAAGCACGAGGTTTAGCGTTGACTGCTTGTGTTTAGGATCCTGTCAACGAGATGGGACCCTGAAGATGTTTAAGAAGTTGAAGGTCAAGGCGACAAGGTTGTGGACAAGGAATGTAAACCCCGAAGCTTGCACCCAAGGCCGTACCTGGACCCTCCAATGTAGTTCCTTTTTCGGTTTAGTATATTTTTTTTGTGATTAGGACTCTTATCAGGATTACCCAAAAGGTACTACGCCCTAAACCCTAAACTATTTTGGAGGGTCCAAGCAAACTCCACATGTACGCCCGTCAGACCTCATCCCTGAACCCTGAACCTAACCTAAGCATCCAAGGACCCAAATAAACGGGCTTTAGGGCCTAAATACTACAACCCTAAGGGTCCAAGCACCTAATAATCATATACTTACCCAAAACCTGCACTATAATTACTATTACCCAAAACCCAAGTACCTAATTATTGGGTACTTGGACCCTCTGGGTTAGTGGTACTTGGGCCCTAAAACCCTATCATTTGGGTCCTGGCACCCAAAGAGCTAACTTGGTTTAGGGGTTTAGGGTTTAGGGGTTTAGAGTTTTAGGGTGTAGGGTCACATTTTTAAGTCTTCAACTGGTCGGGGGCAAGGAGGACACATGTACAAGAAGGATTTGACTTTGGGCAGGGTCGTTCATAGGAGTTCAGAGCCAGGGTTTAAGGTTGGGTACTGCCCCCCCCCCCAGTAACAGCCTATATTAGGGGTCCGATTAAGGGCAAGGGCTATATATAACCACATTATAACTATTATCCAACTGTTACTGAGGGGGGGCAGTACCCAAGCTTCAGGTTTGGGCGTGGCGTTTTTAGCAAGCCTCGCGTGGAGCATTGTTGCGTTGAGCCAGGTTGCAGTACAGCGTTTAAGGTTTAGGTTCTGTGGTTAAGGTTTTGGGATTTAGAGGAAATCCTGCACCACCTGACGTCCCTGACTTTGTAGGATTGACAGTAGTTTAGAGGCTCCAGGTGGTGCAAGATTTCCTCCATCAACAGTCTCATGGCACCTTACATTGCATAATACGGATACAGCCTATTCCTGTGTCTCTCAACATGCCTTTGGAATTTGCATGCTTAGATTATGCGAATATTTCCACATGGTCGCTGTGTTATCTGCATATTTCCCTTCCTGGAAAACATGGTACCACAAACCCCAAGAACAGAGAAAGCTCCATTGAAGAGCTGTCATGACAGACCACACATCTAGTTCGCAGCCGGAACCTAAAAAATCCCGGATCTGAACTCTTAGACCTTAATCCTATGCGTCCAAAGTATGTAGTTGTCCTATACTCACAAGACTCTAGCGGTCCGCAGTGATTATAAGGAAGCAGAAGTATAAATATCCACGACCCCAAAATGTATGACAATTGTATTATGGACCCTTGGGGTAAGTTTCACTAGGAGCTCTCCAAACCTGAGCCTCAATCCTGAACTTTAAGCCGGAGCCAGAAAACGCTATAAGGTTTCGGGCTAGGGTTTAGGGTCTATAGTGTCACCCCTGAACTCATCATGTGCCGAATGTTCCTTTGCAAGGGAAAGCTTCCACCAGATCGAATTCGTCTACGCACCAGCGAGGTGCTAGGAGTAAACTAGAGTGCACGTGAACAGTAAAACTAGTGGGGCTTTTTCTCGGACATCGACTATCAGGATTGTAGTTCGTGGGGGTCTATATTTGGGCCCCCGGATAGATGGAAACTGCCACGATGGTGCATGACAATAGCCCTTGTTTGCTTTTGTTCTTGGTTTTCGGTCATTGTTTTAGAGGTTTTCGAGCTCCAGGTAGGGGATTCGGGATTTTAACGTGCGGGGTGTAACCTCGCGGCTTAGAGATTTGGAGCTTTGTGAGTTGGATTTCAGGGGGTGGGGTGAGTGTAGCGGGTTTCCCTAAACCCGAAAACCCTAAACCCCTGAACCCTAAGTTTGGAGAAGTACCTAAGCTATGGCTGTAGGATCCCATTAGGACGGTCACAAGCAAGGGATGTCCAGGACACTGCGTTCGCAGTGTAGAAGTTTGTCAGAATAATCCGGGCCCTTTAACCCCTAGACCCTTTTTGAGAAAGTCCCAGGTCCTCGAGGTTTTCTCCTTGAAAAATCATCGCCAACCTTTATGTAAGGTGCCCGAATCAACCCAAACAAAGCAGGGGGGGTCCCCGATATACCCGAAACTGCTAGAGTCCTTTTCACAACCTTCTCCCCCCTCTCCTAAAAAAAAAGAAGGGAGCACCTAAGTTTTGGAAGCCCCCAAATCCCAATGCCTGGATTTTTTTTTACCTTAAGCCGGGTAGAATCCTTGTACCGAACATCCCTCTGTGATCCCCATGTATTCCTGGGTCTCTGTAAATACCCTTTACAGAAAACAATGCAGATCAAACCCTCAACCCTAAACTACATGGCTGCTACAGTGGACGCAGTAAACGCAAGGTGCAAGAAGTCCTGGCAAAAATGCCTTTGCCACCAGGCCGAGTCAGGGGTTAGGGTCTACCTGAACCCCAAAAGTGTGTAAAATAATGGCCTTTATGGCTATTATTATGGGTTTAGGGCTCTTATTTTACATACTTTTGGGGTTTAGGTATAGCCCAGAAACCTAGGTTTCAGCCCTTCTTAGGGTTTGAGGGTTTAGGGTGTTTGCTGGTTTTCAGGGTTTACGATTTGTAAGGTTTGGGAATTCAGGGTCCGTTCAGGGTTTAGGGTTGAGCTGTAGGGTGTACCTTGGAGCCTAATATGTCGACACGTCTCCCACGACCGTCTCCCACGACCCATGTTGCACACATTGATAAGTATCCAAGGACTCACATGTTAATGTCATGTCTTTAGGTACCAAATGTCAGAACCACTCCGGCGTTGGGTACCTCAAACCCATCACACCACGGTCCTTGGACCCTAAACCGTGAACTTTAGACTCAACTCCCTAAGAGTCCAAGGACCCAAATAATGAGGTTTGAGGGCCCAAATACTATAATATTAATGGTATTTGGGCCCTAAAACCGTATTATTTGGGTCCTTGAGTCCTTGGACCCTTAGGGACTGTAGACCCTTGGGGCATGCTGGCCTAATGGTCAGGAACTTGGGGAACCCAATGCAACTGACCTGGGGTTGCGCGCACTTCGTGGGATTTCCAAAAATCACCGGCCCGTTTTTGGGATTCCTCATCCCTAGGGGTCCAAGGACCCAAATGATAGGGGTTTTAGGGCTCAAATACTAGAATATTGATGGTATTTGGGCCCCTAAACCCTATCATTTTGGTCCTTGGACCCGTAGGGGAATCGATGAACATGATACAGCTTCGTTAGGTCTACAACAGGCCCCCTACCCTACTCAAGATAATGCTGGGATCCCCCAAGTGCTTTAAAGAGTTTGTGGTCTAGCCCAAGCAACCATGATGTTCTTAAGTACCAATGACACGTGATGTTAAGGTATTTGGTTGAGTCTTTTAAGCCCTAAACCCTAAAGCACCGCACAGCTGGAAGTAGTGGGTTGCTTTGGAAACAAACCCTAGAACCCAAACCTGTACACCATGAACATTAAGGTTTAGAGTTCCAGGGTTTAGGGTTTAGGAACGTTCATTCATCCCTAGATTATACCGGCCCAAGCCCTAAACCCTAAACCCAATAAACCCCAAACCCTGAACAAGCTGCAGCAAAGTGGGTTTCCAAGAAAAGTAGAGTAGGAGAAGTGGAACCGTTTCAAGATGCTATGCTGTATCATCTAGTGTCATCTAAGGATATTTATACGTAGATATATAGGTACAGACACGCATTTTTGAGGGATGTAATTAAAGCTTACATGACCCCCCACCTAACATAGCCCTAAGCCACTACACGTGACCTGAAGCTCCCGAATTGTGGGCAGTGTTGAGGGTTTAGTGTGTAGGGCTTAGGGTTTAGAGGGCTTAGGGTTTAGGTTTAGGGTTTAGGGCTTAGGGTTTAGAGGGCTTAGGGTTTGGGGTATTTGAGAACTGCTGCGAGACCTGAAGGGTCGAAGTTCTTCATAGTCATAGTTATATGCGTACCCGGCAACTGTACTATAACAGCTATTCCCCGAATCCCAAAAACGTACTGTAAACCCTAATCGCTGAACCGTGCGCCCGAAATCCTAAACCCTGATCCTTAAGCCCTAATCCTTAAACCCTAAACCCTAATCCCTTAACCCTAATCCATAAAGCCTAACCCCTAAACCCCAAACCCCTAAGCCCTAAACCCCAAACCCCTAAACCCTAAACCGTAAACCCTAAACCCTAATCCCTAAACCCTAAACCCAACCCTTATACCTACATGGACCCTTTG
>CAJNIZ010002663.1:3821-18842 GCA_905231905.1 Symbiodinium pilosum
CCCCTAAACCCCTAAACCCCTAAACCCAAACCCCCTAAACCCTAAACCCCTAAACCCTAAACCCCTACACCCCAAACCCTAAACCCCTAAACCCCTCAACCCTAAACCTCAAAACCCTAAACCCCTAAACCCTAAACCCTACACCCCTAAACCCTAAACCCTCTGAAACAACCTGAAGCTCCGACTGAACCATGCCTTGGCGAGCGATACCATAATCTTGTTGAGCGACTTGACCTCCGGGTATATTATGGGTTTAGGGTTTAGGGCTATTATAGGCTAATGTAGACCCCTGATTAATGGGGGTAATATTCAGGGGGGGTTATTTTGGCATAATGGAAAAGAAAATGGAAACTAGTATTTGGGGTTTATGGTTTTCAGTTTGCAGGGCGTGAAGAGATATAGTCCCCCCTAAGTAGACAGAATATGGCTGTGGGTATATTCTATTAAGACCCCCATATGCCCCATATTCTATCTACTTAAGGGGGGGGACTATAACTATGGATCTTGGGCTTTAGGATTTGTAGGGCTGAGGGTTGAGAAGTGCCGTCAAGAGCTGGAGCTGGCAGAATGATGTTTCCCTAGAAGCCCAGGTACCCATATAGTAGGTCCTTGGGTTATAGATGGTAGAAATCTATATATAGGGACTTAAGGACAGGAACCCAATATGTAGGTATCTGGGCTTCTAGGGTGTGTTGAAAATTCAGGACTCCCATGATCCCCGAAGCGTTCAGGAAAAAGGTGCTGAAACAACGTAAGTTCCAACAAGTTCTGTAACAAGTTCTATCCCAACTCCCATTCATGGGGTGTGTGGGGTAGAACATGTAACAAGATTCTAAGTCTGAGAAAAGCTTTGTGACTCTGGCCGCGCTTGTCACATTAGATGTCGCTCTTCTTTTTCACGAGTGTCAGCAAATTGCAATAAGAGATGTATACGGCAACATGTCAACAACACGCTCGGGCTTTCTACCCTCAACGTGAGGACCCCTTCCATACGATGGCCAGTCCCGTGTTGACATCCTCGCCAACCGAAAGTCGTGATCAGGAAATGGCCGATGCGCATAAAACGTCCTTGGCGGACTTCCTAGTAAACAGCCAAAAGAACCCTAAACCATAGTTCCTAAATCTTAAATAACCTTAACCCTACGCTCTGAACCTAAATCCCAACCAACTGAGGCCCTTCAGAATAACTCCAAACCCACATGCAGAAAGCTGTATCGCAAGCATAGAAACCCCAGAAAGCCAGAAATTCCAGCTGGCACCCTCCCCAACACTAGACGGGAACTCCCGAAGCGACCCTATGAAGACTTCTGTGCTTGCGTAAGAGGGCCTTTAGGACGAGCCCATGTCAGCCAATGCAAGTCTACCTGTTCAACGTAAAGCCTGGTAAACGACCCTTCTATAGCCTTCAATCCCTTGCTCCTAAACCCTGAAGCCGAAATCGACATGTTGCAAAACCAAGCTCGTGACCCGCTTGAACAGGCGGAAGACTCGAAACCTCAGCGAGGCTTGATTTGCAAAAGATGTGTATGCATTGGCACCTTTGAGGCTTTGAGGGGGTTCAAAAGTTTAAGGGTTCAATGTTTTTCAAATTGGCGGGGTTAGCTTTAAGGATTCTAGTGATACTTAGGGAGCCGGGGGGGCATTGCGTCTACGTTACATGCCCACCCAAAGTGTGTCATCTGCGGCCAAAAAGGGTCTAGGGTTTAGGTTTCCATGCGCCGTTGAATCTCCGCCTCAACACGAACGCTAGACTCCTGACCTTATTGTATCCCCTGAACGTTTAGCCCCAAATCCTTAGACGTTCTGCCGCCTCAAACAAAACTGTTTCCGCAGGGGAACAAATGATACTTCTAGCTTTGTATTCCTGACATTTTAGGTTCGAGTAGAATGAAGATAAATAAAGATGTTGAGCAATGACCCAGTAAACCGTTGACCCCGGACCTATATGACTTCATGAAGGCCATTTGGGTAGTTGGACCCGTAGGCTCGCTACTCATAGCATCCCATAGCAACTGCACTCACCCAGCAACGGTCTAGTACAAGGCTGACATTACTTGTTTTGTGTATTCTTATTCTACTTCCTATCCAAGGGTTACTGAATGGTGGAAGTATCCGAGGTGGGCTCTCCGCTTATGAGGCCTAGCCCCCATACTCTGAACTCAGAACCTGTAGTCCCTACCTGGACACCCAAAAATCAGTAAAACGAGGGCCCAGCCCAGAACAGCCAGAAAGGTCATTGTTCTAAGTGCCTTTGGGGTTCAGATACTATACCCCTATAGAGTCCCCCAGTATCCCTATATGTCCCCCTAGAACCCCGGGCCCCTGGGGTGGCAGACGCTCTCATCATTCGGAGCATGCTCAGCGGGCCTGGCAGCTCCACCTGCAATGGGTCTATATGGGTCGTTGCTGAAAATGAGAAGCCTCAAAAGACCCTAACAAGCCTCAAAAGACCCTAACTAATATAGTCGCCCTCAAGTAGATAGAATATGAGGTATATAGGGACCTTATTATAATATACCCCAAGCCATATTCTATCTACTTAAGGGGACTATAATATGTGGGGTTCATACATACGGGCCCTGATATGACCCTTCTCTACCACGTTACTTATTCAGCGACTCCCAAACCCAACCCTAACCCTAAACCACATGCATCCTTAGAATTTCCCCAGATATTCCTATGAAAGCCCTATATCCCACGGGAAGGGAATTTCACAAAGCTACCCCTTTGGGAAGATGGCGTAGGTGATTATGGAGGTTGCCGGGCCCGGGATGGCTTAAACGATTGGATTATTTGAGTTTGGTCGCTACTCAGGGAGTCTGAGCCGCTCTGCTTCTACAAGGTACTCCAATATACTATAGTATCATAGGGTATATATAGGGGGATTATATGTAATAATGGAAAAGAAATGGAAAGTACTATAGTATCATAGGGTATATATAGTGGCTCTACGTTTTATGGAAAAGCAAATGGAAACTACTGTAGTACCGTAGGGTATATATAGGGGTTTCTAGCGATGCGGGGGTAGTCTTGCTTCGTCGCCATTGTTCATCCTAAGGATTACTCACAAAATCTGTAGGACAGGTCCCGGCTACAAATCCATGTCTCTGCTTCCACTGCTTTGGTAGGCTTCTGGGATCAAGCTCAATCTGTCAAGGCGACATGAGTCCATTGTGCTCGTGACATCTGGAATCCAGATGTGGCGTCTTGTCCAATGTCCATGAAATCTGGGCATTGGGTTTGCAACTGTGACAGGGCATGCACCAGACGGCACAACGCTAAGTATCACATGAGCGCGGACAACACATGGGCCACAATGATGTAGCAAGCAAGTTATATTGCTCAAGAGCCACAGAATCGCGCACATCAAAAGCCCCAGCCTTCCAAATTGTGGGCAGGCCGAGCCATATCAAGTCTAAATCCGAGAGAGAGAGAGAGAGAGAGAGAAAACAGTAAGCATGATTTAAAGGGCAAATGAAGATACAGGGTGCGAGAGAAGAGACGAAACAAGAACCACCAATATGGCGACATAAATGAAAATGCGAGTGAATAAGTGAGCCAGCCAGATCAGCAGTAAGCAGTAACCTGTTCAGTTGTATCTCCAGCCCACCATGGGTGAACTATGGGGTTAATGTGAAGCATGGCGGAGTGGATCCCCACATACTCGGCTGCACTACTGTTGCTGCCAACAGTCCTGCATTGATTCGTGGTATTAAACTCCCATAGATCCCATAAACCTACAGAGTGTGTAGCGCAACACATTGTCTTTCGTGCAAGAGAAGTCCTCTCCCCCCAAGCATCCCTATGATAACGAATATTTCCACATTATGTCGTGGTACTATATTCGAGGGCTTTACTCTTCGGGGGGTGGGGCTGGCTATCATTAAAGGAGGGGTTACCTGAACTTTCATGTTGGGAAAATCATGCCAAATCACGGCCCAAAACCTCTTCAAAACAAGACAGGACATACCTTCGGGATTCCGGAAGCAGTAGCTGTACTAACTCCACCCACTCCACAAGGCCAGCCTTCAGTACGGAAAGAATGCCGATGGCAACTACTACGAAGTCGAAAATGTTCCAGCCTCATAACTTTGCTCAAGGTGTAGGGTTTTAGTGTTAATGTTTTAGGATTTGGGTTGCGGAGTCTACTTAGTGGTGACGCGTATCATATACAGGCTGCTGGAAGGATCCATTGGAAAAAGCCCTGCTTTAGGAATCCAAACTACACGGGGCGGTAACGCGCCTGAATAAAAAGCTGAAAATCAGGTGTATGTAGCAGTTCAACTATACAACATCCAGTCAACAACATGGACGCCACCCGGTAGCCAATGTGACCCGTAAATCCCTCAACAGGGACCTTAAAAGTTGAAGCCTGCAACCCTTCTCGGCAAAACTATAATATCATGTTTCCATGGTGTCAAACAGTGTGGGACGACGTGCATTGTTAGGATAATTGAGTAGCGGCGTGGTGCTGCTGCGCAGGAATGACCTTACGAAGGTACCTAGGGCCCAAGAACAAATTCTGGTCCTGGGTACGGACATTAACGCCCTAAGCCTTCGGGTCTAATTGAGCTTGCCAGGGCTATAAATGATAGACGGAGTATGATCATTCTCTTCCAGCGAGAACTCGCGCGATCCTACTTGCCAAAAGGTTGTTGAAGGGTCTGACGTATGAAACGTTTGGAACTTTCCAAACAGAAGCCCTTTGGATCCATACTTGAGCTGGAAAGCTCCTATGGTTTAAGAACTAAGTTCTGTAAGGCATCATTGGTAACCTTCCCTGAGGTCACGGCCAGACTTCCAGAACGGACAACACCAAAAGGCGTACATGTTCACGCATAGCTCCATGAAGAACATCACGTTGAAAAAGGTCTCGATAGCATAGAAGACGTCTGGGTACCTTGGTGTGGCGAAACTTCAAAGGCTCGTATACAACATGACAGACAGCAGAGTCTTCAGTTCTTGCCACGTTCCACTAGGCAGGCCATTCGTGACAAATTGATGTTGCCAACATCCGTTCTTGAATGGGGCCAGCTACCTGAAGGTTCGGGGAACTTCCTGGGCATTAGCTCGCAAACATGAGTAGAATAGCACGACCCAACTCAAGGCCCCAAGCTACGCAATTTTACGGTGACAGTCTCCGAGCATAGGTCGTAGATTGCAAGCCGTCATTGTCTCACCCCAATTGAAGTGGTTGCTAATTGAAGTGGTTGCTGGCTTTCTCTGAGCAGTGAGCTACATTGCTCGCAAGTAATACGAAGGGGGTCTCGCTAGCACAGCAAGCACTGGGATCTTTCGCGCTCTGCAGGGGCTGCGAAGTTGCAAACAGCTCGTGGTTGAGAACCCCAGCCCGATGATCCTCAAAACTTGTTAATGACATCTCGAGCTTCGGCCATTGGCCAATATGGGCTGTTTGGACCTAGAACCATGACAACACGAGACAGCAACACCAACACCTGCATCTGCTTTCCGATGGCCTAAATACCTTCAAGAAGCTTAAAACGTGCCTGAATCCCGCCACCAAAAATCCATGCCAACCACTTGAACCTGATGTTCGACCAGAACAGCTGAATGTGTCTGCTGGCTTGGAACGTTGTAGCGGAAAGTGAACCATGAACATGAAGCCTTTTATGCACGAAGAGCATGGAAACTCAATGTTACATATTCAACCGCCCAAAAAAGCAATGACTCCCAAAACTGTGGGTGTGAAAATGCCTCTGAAAACCTGACTTCTACCCGGTGCCCATCCTTTACCCATCCCGAAAGAAGTGGCATGATCCTTCAAGTTAATCCAAACTCGACATCAAGCCCGCGACAATGTCCCGGTCGGATCTATCGACTTCTCAATGATGTTCGCCCTGGCAGACGACAATTGTCTCTGTTGGGTGCGGAGCACGGCGGGGCATGATTGGGACTACTCTTCGGTGTTCTATGGGGTCCACTATATGCCTATAAACTACAGTCTTCCGAGAAAGGGCGTGTTAACACTGGGGACTGAGACAAGCGCTACGGTGGGAACACGTTTCTGAGGACTTCCATTGTATATTTGATTGGGTCGCAAGCTGCGTGAAATATCTAAGCGTCGGACACGAGTGAGCTCATCATTTCAACAGTGTGAGAGGCTGCAAGCGTACAAAGCCTTCAAAGATTGTTGAAAAACACCCTTGCGAGTCATGGTGTCGGTCACACGATGAGGAAACTGGTGTTGGAGGCCCGGGCGCAGAAATTCAGCAATATTACGCTTGCCATGTCCGTTACTATCATTATTGCAGTTACTAGTAGCATTGCCATGGCAATTACTATGACCACTACTACTACTACTACTACTACGACGACGACGACGACGACGACGACGACGACGACGACGACTGCTACTACTACTACTGCTACTACTACAACTGCTGTTACTGTGAAGGCAAAAATTATCCAGCTTCTTGCCCTGGGCCAAAGGCCTGCAAAAACAGCTGCCTGAAGGTGAAATTCGTGGTATTGATCAAAAATCTTTCTTTTACTACGCGTTGGTCCCTGTCCTAACAATGTGCATCCCCACAGAAGTTTCAGTCTCTGTGAACATATTCCTGCCGGCGGATCCCAAACTTCCACGCTTACACTGAAGGTCAACCCCAAATCCTATCACGCCTCACCCCGAAAACCAGAATCCAAACGTCAAATTTGGGCATCCCAACAAAATACACTCGTCTAAGATTGACAAAAGAAAATTACGCTCCAAACCTGAAGCCTGCAGCCCCAAACCACACCATACGCAATCCGCAAAACGCATCCCAAACGTTGGGCACCCCGTAACATGTGCCAACAGGTGAGAACACCGTTGGGAACTCACAGCTCCTCCTACCCCAGCCATATCCCTAATAAGCCCTAATACTAGGAAGAGGCCGAAATCTAGCCAACAACAAAGAGACACACACCCAAAAATTGGTTAGACGGAGAACTGCCCTAAAACCGAACGCCTGATTCTGATCTCCACTGTGCGCGGCGGCTCAAATTGCTGTTCCACATCTATTGGTTTTTGGGTTCTGGCTATAATCACAAACATGCTTGAATGAAGACTCACCGATAGCAACGGCCACTATGCCACAAGGGGTATGTATATATATAATATGTATATATGGGTCCCCGCGAAACTTGCTCAGCAGTGCTCAAGTAAAACAGCCTTCCAATGGGTTTCTGAGTTCCTTTCCAAGCTATCTCCAACACGAATCCTTGAACCTTGTACCTTGAACATTGAAAACCCACACGTAATTCTAAAACGGTAACTCCCATGTCAAAAAATCCCTAAACCCTAGACGCTTAAGCCCCTAACCCGCTAAACCCCTCAGCCCTATAAACATTATACGCTAAGCCCTAAGCCCTATCCAAAATACCAGCTGCGAGATCCCGGCACGAAATTCCCAGCGATGAGCGCCGCGACAAAGAGCTGCACTTTCATGTTGGTGTAAACCCTGCCGTATTGAGGGTTTATAGGCTTCATAATGTTTACATTTGTGGGGTTCCTAGGGTTTATAAGGTTTTGGGTTCAGGGTTTAGGGCTGTTTAGCCATCATATGGTAACATTCCAATAAACAGGGTGGTTCATCCATTTACGAACCCCCAAATAATCAAATAAAGCAGAATGGTGACGATTCGGAATCTGGATAAGGGACCCTTGATTTTGGAAGCCCCCGTACATGGCAAGATATATTGTATGTTCTCCCCACATGGACACTCCATGTATACAACACTCGCCAATTTCGTCAAGAACGCTGTATACTCAACGCAGCGGCCGCAACTGGAATCAAGACCTTACATAATATGGGCGCAATGCTCAGGGTGTACGGCCTCAGTTTCAGGCAAAACTCCAGGTCTGAACCGTGCAACATGGTTTCAAGAAACTTGCCCGAAACCCAGGAAACACACACACGCACACTCAATCACGGATGTGCTGGGCTCCCTAGCTAGCACGCAGCACGGACCACAAAAGTCTGTGATGACCAAGGGCCTATAAGGGTGAAATGTGTAAATGCATCCAACCTCCAAGCCTGAATTCATATCCAACTCATTGATGCCAACCCTACCAAACCAGAACCCTCTAAATCATTTGTGAACTCAATCAAACGATTTGCCACCCGCAGTTCGTGCTGCCTCAAATTCCAATGAGCAATTTGTTTTGTGAAAACGCCGTGAACAGCAACCAGGATCGTTTGCGCAATCGGTGCAGTGCCTTCAAAATCTGCTAAAAAATGTGTAATTAGCTGCGCATTCCATGATCCTGCGCGCCTATATGCCCCACAACTTTCGATCGCACCGTGTTATGCGTTGACCTCTGCGTGACCCTCGGCTGTGCACTCGCACTTATCCTCAGACTCAATGTCAGCACCAGCTTCCAAAAGCAATCGTGCGATCTCCGCATGGCCCTTTTCATCAGCGAGCATCAAGGCTGGTTTCCCCATTGATTCTTCGCTTCCTTGCTTGCATCAGCTTCCACAAGCAACCGTGCGATCTCCAGGTGGCCATTGCTCGTTGCAAGCATAAGCGCTGTGTTGCCCTGGCGATTTCTGGCGTCCTTGTCCGCTCCAGCTTCCAAAAGCAGTTGTGCAACTTCCACATGGCCATTCGTTACTGCTAGCATAAGGGCTGTGTCGCCCTGGTAATCATATTCGTCCTTATTGGCACCAACTTCCAAAAGAAAACGTGCGATCTCCACCTGGCCATTCTTAGCTGCGAGCATAAAAGCTGTGTTGCCCCAGCCATTCCTGATGTCCATGTTGGCATCGGCTTCTGTCAGCAGCCGTGCGATCTGCAGGTGGCCATATGCAGCTGCGAACAGAAGGGCTGTGTTGCCAGAGCCATGCTGAAGGTCTTTGTCAGCACCTGCTTCCAAAAGCAGCCGTGCGATCTCAATGTGGCCGTTCTGCGCTGCGAACATAAGGGCTGTGCCGCCCCGGCGATGTCCCACGTTTGTGTCGGCATCAGCTTCTACAAGCAACTTTGCAATCTCTACATGGCCATGCTCAGCTGTGAGCATCAAGGCTGTGTGGCCGTTGACATCCTGCAAATCTTTGTTGGCACCATCTTCCAACAGCAGCCGGGCAATCTCTACGTGACCATTTTTGACTGCAAGCAAGAAGGCTGTGCGGCCCTCCGCATTTTCAGCGTGCTTGTCCACACCAGCCTCCAGAAGCACTTGTATAACCTCCATGTGACCATTATTGGCCGCAAGCATGAAGGGTGTGTAGCAATCCCTATTCACAGCGTCTTTGTAAGCACGGACTTCCAGAAGCAACCGAGTGATCTCCACGTGGCCATTCCAAGCTGTAAGCATGAGGGCTGTGCTGCCCGCGTAATCCTCTGCGTTCGCGCTGGCACCTGCTTCCAAAAGCAGCCTCGCGATCTCCAGGCCGCCTTGCACGCAATTTTCTATCAGCTCATTGGCCGCTTCAAGCTGCTGCACGTCGGTGGAAGTGGACAACAGAACTAATTGCAAGTCAATGGGGGCATCTATGTTGCTGGAATTGTCCAAGCTGTTGCCATTGTGCAGCAATTGTTGCATGCACATCGGGAAGCCATGCAAACTGCGCAACGTGGCCTTCAAGTCTCGCACATCCGCAATCTCTTCCATGTGAACTGCTGGCAACTCTTGGCCGGACATCTGTGATATTCGAATCATTTCGGCAAGAAGGCTTAAACACGAGCGATGTTAGTTGAGGACTTGCGATGCTCTCCTAGCTTGCGCGCTTCTACTTCTAAACAAGACAACGCGTGGACATGCAGCCATGCAACCTGTTGCTGCATTGGCATTGTTGTACATGTTGTCTGGTCAATTTCCTAATGTGAAGCAAAATCGTTCGACTGTGTGGATATTGGCTTCCAACGTGGCTCCGGAAATGGCACACGCAGAACAGTTTGAGGACGTCTCACTTCCAGGCATATGTTCCTCAGCTCCTAGCTCAAAAAAAACAACGGGGGCACACAAACCCTGGGTACAAATCACTCAACACAAGCTGGCAAGGGCAACTGTTCGCTTTTTGTTTCGGCATTGTATTGATGGCGTCCAAGGTGCTACAATGTACTGTTTGGCATTATAAAGTTCTTCAAATAGCTGGGACAATTTGAAATGCCAAAGATTAAAGTAGGAAACAACGGATACGTTCTGAAATCAATCGCAAATTTTACGAATTGCAAATCCTCGGGAAATGTTGTTCGGACGGCATGGGGCCTCACTGCGCCTTTGGAGGTCTGAAGCGCTTCAAAATCCACAGCTGCTGACAAAATCCCTGATTTTGCGGAACCACAAACCTGAACGCGAACAACAAGCCACCTAGTCCAAAATGAGTCAAGGCTTGAACCCAAAATCATCCCCGCACCCCCGCACCTCAGACTGTTGGACTGTAAATCTTAAGGTAACTGAAAACATTGTTCAAGCAACCATGAGATTAAAACAGCCTTCATGTAACCCTCAGACGTCTCCTGAACCTTGGATGTCCTTTGCCAAACCCACAACCCTCAATGGCTGACCTGCACCTGCAACCCCTGCGATTGCCTAACACTCCCCATCTACAGCCTCACAAACTTTTTATTTTTGATTCCCAACACAAGCTTGAAGGATGCCAACGCTCTTCGAACCCTTCCCTGAAAATACACCCAAGCCGCGTACTTTGCATCTTGAACTCTACAACCTTGTTCCCGAACGTCTACAAAAAATGTTCAGTGATTTGGGAAATGTTCTGAAGCTCCCTCATATCAAGCCCGGTTAAGAAACATCATGTCTCGTCAAACCGCTGCGCGCTTTAATCTTTGAGCTTTATGCACGAGCCCCCACTTTGAAAATGTGCTACAACATGCGGGCTAAATCGAGCTAAAACGATTGCTGACTATATTCCCTTGGATCCCCAAGCCGTAGAATTTATGCAGTTCAAAGCCCCACGATCATCATCTCAAAAACAGCTGTCCGAACGCATCTCTCTTTCAACATCGTAGGCCGCTTTGTAAGCTGAAGCGGGAAAATCCCCACCAAGGGACCTATGATTTGCATCTCCCCAAACTGAGAAACCCGAATATACACACACCAAACAAAATCTTATCCAACAACCATAGTAACAAAGCGCCTCGTACGGTGGACTGCGGAAATCAAACACCCACCCTATAATTATACCTTGTAAAACGAAATCTAGACGGCCTTCCTATCCTTTTTCCAACATCAACACCATGTAATGTGTTTGCTTACTGCTGCTTGCCTTTCGGCTGCTGGCTGGAACTTCCAGAAGCCGGCCTTTCAAATCCCGACGCGAATGCCAACCACAAATGTTTGTAGTTAAACTACACACGATTGCGATTTTCCTGCGATGCACTACCACCTACAATCAAACACAAATCTTACCCTTCTCTGTGCAGGGGCTATACTGCTCGGCGTGGCTTCAAAGGTTGGATTCCTTTCACGTCCAGGCGATGCATAGGATTGCGTTTTGTGGGGTTTTGCCAATGTGTACAGTCGTGGTACATAGCAGCTTAGGCAACCTTGACAATTCGGGTCCGGTATTACGGTACCTTAAAACATTACATTGCATTACTAAGTGATGTACTATACAGAATGCCTCGCCGCAACTCATAGCTCAGGATATTGCCCACGTTTCAAACACAAAGAAGGAACGGTGATGATTATCGCAAACATGAAGGTTATGCTTAGCCATGGTGGCACTAAGCGGTAGCAAGGTAGCAACAACTGCTGGCGGAACCCGTGCATGTGATGACTGTAAGGCTCGAGCCGTGGACCCTGGAAACTGAATCCAAATCCAACCTGAAAACCTCGACCTTAAACCCCTCTCCCAATACCATTCCCGGCTTATCCACTTAAATTAAAGGTCAGTAAGGGGAACCTTGAGGGGTGGTATTTTGTTCGCTTTCGATACCACTAATATCCAAAGAAACTGCTGCAAATTAAACAGCACGGGAACTCTTGCAACCCGGACCCATGTTTCCAAACTGCCACAACCGTATGCTTGCCCAAATTCATAACCAACCTACTATGCACCCCACCTGGACACAAAAATGCATACACACGTGTTTAGCTTGGTCGCTTTCAAAACGGGGTGGTGAACCATCTTTACCTACTTTGAGGGTCTAGGAAACCCCCACGCCCGATGGCAAACCTACCCTGCAAGAAAAAAACAAGCAATGCGACGCCTGGACAAAATCCTGAGTGACCCCATATACCTAAACCCTAAAAAGTATGGTGCTGTAGTATACTTACTGTCATACAGTGCTTTGTCCATAAACAGCAGGAATACAATTTGAATCCATTGTTCCTTGCAGCGTAGGGTGACTCTTGGAGCCCTCGAGTAGGTAGACAGCACTTCACCTGTGGGCCTTTATGAAAGCTCATGCTAAAGACCCAAAACTTGGAGGCCTGGGGGGTCCAAAGTTTCGGGCCATTCTTTGATGCGCATGCATTGCAGGTACTTCCAAAGACTTACCGTCTCTTTAGACTTACATCTCACAACTTGCACCATAACTAGACGCTGGACTGTGTGCCCTTGGGGGGATCCGCTTGCAGATCTTCTCTCCATCTCGAATCAATCTGATGCTGAAAAGTCCAATATACTATATGCAAAATTATCCGCGATTAACCCCAGACCCTGAACCCCATGATGCTAATTCGGGACTTCCCCAAAGTGATGCCACCAAATACCTGACAGTTGCTTCTCATCTTCTTGGAACTGCCATGTATTCTGAGGGTTCCTAAGATACCTCTAATTTTCAAAAGTCGGATCCCCCAACTGCGTCAGGCCCCAGCGGGAGGAGGCCGTGGAACCAAATCCTTCGTCTTTTTGCCACCCATCTTGCCTGGAGCGGTTCTCATGACAGAGGGTTATGGGTGCATGTAAAAAGCTAGGTCGGCGTATGTGGGACGTAGTGCTGTGGGTTTAGGATACCAGTCTTCGATTCCTTTTTGCACCGAGAATACCCTTGGGAACGTACAAGGATCCGCCATCATAAAGACATAAGGCCTGTGTTGAACAGTCAGCATGGTTTTGAAGGGGTGTATACCAGCACATCCAGGGTGCAGGTTGGCAGCTGCACAACTGGCCGCATTTCCTTAGACAACATCTCAAAACCAGTAGCCTTATTAGTACTATATAGTATAAACAGATGGCCGATATGCCATTGAAAGCCCCCGAAACAGAGAATCCGACGGAGCAACTTCATCCATTAGAAGCGACTTACACTCTTATGGCATAACATAACGAAAAATCCTAATGATTAAGGACCCGACATTGCAACCCCTGTGCAAACCCCTACGTAAATCTGATGTCCATATCATGTTGCATGCTATCTCCACTACATTCTCTGTTGTTTTAACTACTTCGGCCACTTCACGCTACATTACGCATAGACAACATATGGTAGTTTCCCAAAATTAGGGTACCCCAATATAGACCCCAATATACCATAGTCCTTATTATAGGGATCCCCAAACAGGTACCCCTAATTTTGGGAAACCCCCATATATCACCCCTATAACGTCTCATCGCATCTTGACAGTATCAACCTGCCCCCGGCGGTGCACCTGCTGACTTCGAGCTCGTAGGCGACTTCGCAAGTTTGTCGACATCGCCTATGTGGTTCCTAAACCCCAAAAGTATGTAAAATAATGGCCTTTAGGGCTATTATTATGGGTTTAGGGCCATTATTTTACATAACTTTGGTGGTTTAGGTTGTTGGTGCCTATGTGGTTGAGGATATTTAGGGAGTTTCGGGTTTAGGGAGTGTAGGGTTTAGGGTTTAGGGAGTTTAGGGTTTAGGGTTTAGGGAGTTTAGGGTTTAGGGTTTAGGGAGTTTAGGGTTTAGGGTTTAGGAAGTGTAGGGTTTAGGGTATTTAGGGAGCTCCTGAACAGGGGGAACTGTTATAATTGGAGACCCAACAATACGTCGGCAGTCTAGGGGGATTTTACGGGCTCCTCCATCAGAGTATGTGGCATGCTTCTCGAATAAATGTCCACATGGATATTTCCTATAACCTGCCTCCGCCTTGTACTTCCAAACAAATCCCTTATTACCAGGACCCTCCTAGTGTCCTAGTACCTTTAAACAAAGGTAGATGGTGAGCTTTCAGGGTAGATAAAGTGCAGATGGAGGGTCGAAGTCGAGGGACTCGCAGAAATGAAAGGCAACCCTAAGCTTTCAAGGTTCTTTGGTGTTGCTTGTGGAGTTTTTACGTGGCAGCCGTAAGAAGACGAGAGTCACTACTGTGCTCCGGAAAACATGCCAGCCACTTGGGAACTCATATGAATTTTCAGGTACAGTGAAGGCCTGGAAAAACTCTACACGAACTCTTCAAGGCTTAGATACAAGCATGGTAACAGTAGTGACAAGAGTAGCGAGGCGGCACGAACTCCAGAGTAATGGTACAAATGGAAAGGATAAAGGTGATGCCGTCCATCCGAATATGTCGCACTTAAGAGCTTACTTGCTGAGCCTTGAGCCCCGAACGCTACTCGCAAAGCTACGGCTTTTCCGGTTTCTGGAGCTAGTAGGACTCGGGCATATCCCAACAACATCGATGAGGGTACTGGGGCTTTCGGATTAGGATTGAAAGTTAGTCGTACCTGGGGGGGGAGGGCAAGAAATCTAGGACGTTTTTATGTGAATAACAGGTTGGCGGGAACAGGCAGCATTTGTTGATTTATGTGTATGGAAACCCTGACTTGGAATTTTGTCGGTCCTTCGCAGGAAATATGCTCATGGTAGTTGGCACCTCAAGTATCTTGGGCATGCAAGCACTTCAGACATTTGCAACAAATTCGAACGAAGAAGGCATGCGCGACCCATCCAACTGCGCCAACGACGAAAGATCACAACACATAGTTTAAACACGCTTCAACTTTCATGGCAGGATTTGTAGGATCGTGTGGAATTGTCAAAGGCGTGGAAATGGAAGCTCCAAAGCATCCTGAACGTGTTGAATGATCCGCTGCAGTATTCATTCCTTTAATGTGGGTCGAATATTGTAAAGGGACTCTACTGGGA
>CAJNIZ010002664.1:0-25551 GCA_905231905.1 Symbiodinium pilosum
TAGTAGTAGTAGTAGTAGTATTTTGAATAATAGTAGTAGAAGTATTCAGTTTTGCGGGCAGCATCATGGTTAGGGTCCACTGAGGGCTTTAGCTGTGGAGTTTTAGACCATTGCTGAGAGGTTCTTATCCAGAAGCGGCTGGAAGCTTGCAAGTTTTGCTCACAAACATGTACTGCCAGATCCGCAATTTTGATATAGGGGATATATGGGGTTATATAGGGTTTCGGGAGTTGTTCAGTACAAGCTTCAACGCTCACGCTCACAGAAGATGTTACAGAGAAGAGGTTTCAGGGACAGGAGGCATTGCGGAATGTGCTCACGCCATTTTCGAGCCGAGGGATTTCCACCATGAAGCAGCAAGTCGACTCTGTTTGCACAGCAATTTCTCACACACCTCGAGCAAGAATTGAACGGGATGCAGGGGCAGGGGACAGGTTTTTCTTGAGATCCAGTGTTGATGCTGGACGTTGGGCTCTTGGCCGGCGTCTTCGAATTTAAACAGGCCAAGTAAGATAGCGAGAAGTAGCAGGCTCTTTTGATTCAGGAGTACGGCCCACAAGAGCATGCGGAAGCAGAAATGGAGGGGTTTGAAATGACAGCGGCTGTTGAAAACAGTCAGGACACGCTTTAGCGGGACACATGTTGCTCCATAGACGCATGATCAGCTTGGACACTGCCCCCACCCAATGACAGCTGGATAAGAATTACATTGTAATTATGCTTAGCCCTGAATCTTATCCTGGATGGGGGCAGTACCCGATGCTTAGTGGACTTGCGAACTATCCACTTCCTTTTTCCATTTCTCGTGATTTTCAACCATTAAGCTCTAAACCCTGAATCCTAAACCCTTAGCTCTAAATCCTGTCACAAAGTCGTGCTTGCTTGCTTCACTGGGTAGGCCCCTGGGATATTTAATATTTCCCTAATGGCTTTAACAAGGGACCCTATATACTAATATGTTTCAAGGGGTTTTAGGGGCCAACCCCAGGTCAATGAAAGTAATAATGAAGTCCTGTCCAGGGTCGGCAGCCTCAGGGGTCGGAGGAAAAGTGGTTTGAACCAGCCGTGACATGTGATAGTTTTCATGTATACGGGGGCTCCTAAATAGACCCCACCAAATACACCAAACATGATATATACTTATTCATGGGGACCCACCAAAAAAGGACACCTAATTTCAGGAAACCCTCAAAGGTTCTCGGATAGTCCACTTGGCAGGAAAGCTTTGAACTTACTGCGAAACAGACCCTTGACACGGGAATATAACAGTACCGCCCTTCCCCCCCAAAAAAGGTACCCTGCCCCCCCCCTCCCCCCCCAAATTTAGAAACCTATTAGGCCTATTCTAGTCCCTTACTTGAGGTGAGGTTCTGTTCCCAAGATGCTTAGCTTAGGCTTTCTGCGGCTTCTGCATCGTCTACTATGGCGCTGTGCTGAAGAACGCCGCCCAGAAACTCGATCGCAACCTTGTACTGCGGTTGCAAAGCCCAGAGAGCTCAAACCCATTGGTCAAGCAATACCTTAGACCCCCTAAACCCGAATCCCTAATTCTACGAGGGATCCTAACAGGACTTATTGGATTTATTGTAGTGTAGTGCTGGGTCCTCTTTAAAGAGTAGGCCCCCCCTTACAATAGTGGTGCCGTCAGGAAAATAGAAATGACGGTCCCTTAGTAAGGGCCCGCAGCCTCCCACGGTGCTGAGGTCCATGTGGATTGATTCAAAAGGGATAGTTCAGAATCTTTCCTATCAAACACAGTATAGGGAGCCTCACAATCTTACCCCTGATCGTGAATAAGCGGGCCCCAAAACACATTATAGGGGCCTCTACAGCAAAGCAGATGCAACATTACAGCTTCAGCTGAAGAGTTCCCTGGCACATGTTCCCTCAGCGCATGTTCCCTCAAGCTTCAAGAAAGAAGGGGATGTCGTGGGTGATTCATTTACATTGTGACTGTTGAGGCACTGAAACCGCACTAAACCCTAAACCCGGTGAGCTTGACGAATCAGGAGCCAGATGGTAATGAGTTTCCTTGACTGGGGGAACCCCAAATGTAGACCCCAACATATTGGGATAATCCCTAAACCCCAAACCGCCCTAAATCCTGAACTGCCGTAATCCCTAGCCCCAAAGCCCGAAGTGTGTCGGAACAGGGCTGAGCCAGTCATTGCCCCCTCTGAAACAGCATAGCATGTCCTGTATCGTTCCAGGCAGCAGTACATGGGCCTCCATTTTAGAGGGTTCCCAAAAGTTCGGATCCCTTCTGAGGGATCCCAATGATGAGGACTATGTTATTTTGTGTCTTTGCTGGGGTCCCTCTGTTAAGTGGCAATTACATTGCTTGGGTCGCAAGGTGCTTTTGTGATGTTCAGGCGCATGGTTGTTGTTGCAAACGTTATCACGCGAACATGGGGATTCCCAGTGGTCTGTTTTTTAGGGTTAAGGAAGCCCCATACTCGGTAGATACCATTTTGCGCCACTCTCGAACTTGAGAACCGTGCCCTGGCCCTGCAGACTGCTAGGTGGACCCCCCCCCCTCTGTAATGATGGTACAATCTATTATTAGAGGGCCTGAATATGATCACCATCATGCCCTCTAGGCCCTATAGTCGCTACCACTGGGTGGGAGATCCAGCTAAAATCTACGGCTTGCAGGTGCCCAAGGATTACTGACAGCAGGCATTGGCTTAGCATTTTAAAGAACAGCGCTGAAGCACTGAAACAATCTCGCGTTTTTTGGAGGCGGGGCAGCAATGGCTGCATCAGTGTGGCTGAGAGAGATTGCCACTTCCATGTTGGTTGGTGACTAGTGCAGCTGGCATCATCCGACCGCTACCGAAGAAATCAAATTGCCCCATACAATATGCTACAGCACGCGAAGGGGTTAGATGATGGAGGTTGTCAATTTTTGCCTATGAAGATACCCTCCCTAAACCCTAAATAGTAGCTTCCATTTTATTTTCCATGCTCCCTTCATGACCCCATGTTACCCTACCCTTATGCGCAACAGACTGTGGGCAGTCGACGTTACATGTGGATGAGCCAGACAAGCCGCTTGCAAGGAAGTACAACATTCCCCCGGGGGCGACTCCCCCGAAGGTCTGGCTGGGGCTCGGGCTTTTTGGTGCTGTAGTCGGTATATCTGAAAGTTTTGGGACAACCCCTCTTTGGCGAAATGCCTATCAGTTGAATGGAATATGTTGTGGTCTTTAAGATTTCGGGTTTGGGGTTCAGAGGCGTGATTGTCAACATTTTCTGCAGATGGAAGCTCTAGTCTAAACTCCTTAGAGGGGGTATAGAGGGGATTAGGGGATTACTACAGGGCTTATTAAGGGGGATGCTAGGAGTACTCATTTATGAGGGAGTGACTTCCGGTAGGGCTTTGACAGAGTTATTTGTTTTGCTTGAGGGTTTAGGGCTTATATCCTAAACCCTAAACCTTGAACCCTATGGTTACGTAGCCAAGTAACCTACTACTTAGGTATTTGGGAGCCGTTGTCTGCGAGATGCGGATTGCAGACAGGGGGTCATGTGAGGCACCACATTCACGGGATGGCCCCCGTATATCCTCATTTATATGAGCCATAGCCTGAACTGCCAGCATCCCCCTTAACAAGCCCTATAGTACCCTATAGAAACCCCTTTAAAGAGTTTAGACTCTAGCTTATATTAATATAGAAATCGTTGATTAGATATGCATTTATTGATTTTGCGGCTTTGTAGAAACAGCCACATGTCCGTAGGGATGATGAGAAGTGAGGACTTCCTCGTTGTTGCTTATCGTTCATGCGCCGACACGTGCTAAAAGTCTGCCAAGCTCAAAGAATCGCCACCGCAATTTTAGGCTAGGGAACGTCCATGTTGAGACAGACAAGGGGTGTAGGGTTAAGCGTGTCTCTAGAGCACCTAGTCAAAGCATTCTGATTTCATGTAAACCCATCAACTATTAGCCCCAGGAAGCCCCAAACCCTAAACCCTAAACTCTAGACATGAATCTCGAGCCGCGCAACCTCTCCGCTCAAAGCACTGGGCCCCGATAGCCCTAAGCCCTACGCTCTCATCCTCGAAAGTTTGAAGACCTAATGTAGACCCATGGGTTATATAGGGGCTTTATAGGGATAATTCGGTTCTGTGAGGGTTATACAGTGGTTTAGGCTTATACAGGGGTTACACAAGGGTTTAGGGCTATGAAGGGGTTATTTAGGGATAATGGAAAAGAACGTGGAAACTACTCTTTAAGGCTTAGGGTGTAGGGTTTTGGGGTTAATGTAGACCCATGATTAACACACACCCTCCTTTCAAGGGCCTTAATATTGTTATAGTCCCTATCAAGGGGAGGGGGGTTATTAATCAGGGTTTGGGTTATCACCCAACATCCAAAACCCTTGCCCTTGATTGCCTGTCAGTTGAGAATGCAAAAATGAATTGCTACGGCAGCCCCTATATAATCCTAAACCTACCCCTGTGTTTCCGTTCCCTCATGTCCCATGGTGCGAAGATCGGCGGCTTCGTTGGCAAGGAGGTTGAGAATTCAGAGCCCAGCTACAAGGACCTGGCTAGATTGTCTTTAGGGTTCAGGACTTAGGGTTTAGGATGAATTAGGGTTTAGGATTTAGGGTTTAGGCTTTAGGCTTTAGGATTTAGGGTTTAGGGTTGAGAGTTCTGGGATGAGGTGTAAGGGTTGAGGATTATGGGGGTCTAGGGACCTATGTTCACTAGAGTTGGGCTGAGCTAGCATGGGACGTCGCATTGGTTGAGACCAGCAGTCGTTGGTCAAGTGTTGGGGCAGGTAGGGGTCACTTTTTGCCATGGTACCCCCTCTGCAGTTGCAACTGCGCCCCGAGGACCTTGCGACTAGGGCGCTCATGAAGATGCATACGTGTTTCTGTCAAACAATCCCCAAAGTCAGAGGAACCCTGTCATGTCTTAACAGCCATGATCCACCCCTAGGTATGGGACATAGTCTAAGCTCCTTAAAAGAGGTGAAATAGATGATAATAGATGATTATATATAGGGGACTACTATAGGGGTTTTTAAGGTGGATACTCGGAGTTTAGACTAGCTCATATTGAGAACCCCTCTATGCGTTGCTGAAGTTAGTACACTTTCAAGTTTCATGGGTTTTTAGAGTTCTGCTTTGGTCATTAGTATAGGACACCTGTCAATCACGAAGCGATCAAGAAGTTTTCATGGTTCTACCCCCCAATGTATACATAATATGCTTTTGTGAGCCATGATATGATATGGGTATCATCGAAGACGGACCCCCAAATGTTTGGGCGCGCCTACCTCGCTTGCCAACACGTGCTGGGTGTAGCTGCGGAGGCAATCCTTTCTGACCACTTCCCCTCTATTCAGGTCTATGTACCCACAATCAGGGTCCCTACGACCCAGAGGTCTTGTGACAACATCTTACAGAGACTCTGTATGTGGAAAGGATGCAAGTGCAAGCACTTACCTTGCCGTCCCTTCGTCTTCTTGAAGCTTTGCCAAATGTCCTGATTCCGCTGTTGCGGAGTTTCCGGCTCAGACGACGATTCGGATTCAAAATTGTGTCAATTTCGGATTTCATTGTAGGCGGAATTCAAGGTGCTCAACTTTTTCAGACTTGGCTTCACGTTCTGAAATTTCATCATGGAAGCTTCTCGAGGTGAAACTGTGAGACTTTGATGCAGTGGAGAGTTGGCATCCACAAGCGAAGCACCTACTTTTTCTGGCACATGTGTTTCTAAGCCAGATGGTCCTAGATGTCCTACCGTCACCTAAGATTTCCATACTCTTTTCCACTATCCCTGTAAAACCCCTATATATAGACCCTACAATATACCAGTCCCCTATATATCCCCCATATACTCGCAACCCCAGCCGGAAGGACCCTTCCATCAAGCAGGGCCCCTACTGAGAGGGCGCATCTGGAGACACAACTGATCAGCTGGAAGGTGTGGAAAGGTTGGCCTTTGCCAACTTCTCCACAAAAACGGGTGTGCATACATTTTCAGCCAAATGTAAGAAAAGGTCAATGGACTGAAGGAAGTTCTTGTTCGTAACTTTGTATTCGCATGTTGTCATGAGTGCAGCTGTCAAGAAGAGATATGACGGAGATCTAGCAAGGGAGGTTGACCTCGTTTGACTTGAACCCTGTTCCAGATACCAAGTATCCTAGAATCTACGCATGTAAGCGCCGCTACTATTGCATCGCCATGGTAAGGGCCGCTACTGTTGTATCGCCACATTATATGCTCATTGAAGGAAATAGCTGTTGCTAAGTGATAATGGATAAGCCAATGAAAAACAACATGGAAACGGAAATGGAAACCCTAGATTCTAGATCTCCTTAAAGGGGTATATGAGCACTATATGGTACTTTCCGGAAATAGGGGGACCCCAATATAGACCACCGATTATTAACGTCCTTATTATAGGGGCCCCCAATACAGGACCCTGATTCTTGGAAAACCCCCATATAGGGTTCAGGACTACCAGGTATTGCTGTTTGGGATTTTGCGGGCCGGCTTTTTAACAAGTTCTTGCACAGACCACACGCTGGGCGAGGCAGAAAAGCCAACAGCCTGTGGGTTGAGGGTTAAGGACCCTAAACCCTAAACCCTAAAAGTTAAGGGTTTCGGGTTCGGCCAGCAGTGGGGTAGATGTGCAGGAGTTGAGGGTTTAGTGCTTGCTCTTGAGGAGCTTAACATTGCCAGAAAGATGAACATATGATGAATACTGCATAGTAGAGCTTCCTTATAAGGCTTACGCAGCTTAAGGTCTCTCAGCCCCTACTCGTAATGACAATCTCTATATATTCCGCCTATAGTCCCTTGATGACTCCAGTTTCCAGTTGTTTTTTCTTTTCCATTTGATTCTTTGTTCCAAGAGCAACCCGCTATAGAGAGCAGTGAGAAAGTCCACAGTCGATCGAGCTTCTCAATTTAAAGCCTAGCTTATCCTAAGTAGGGATTCCACATCGTCCCCGGGTTTCTTAGGGCCCACTATTTCATATCATACTAACGCAGACCCGCAGGCTTCCAGCAGCTGTTGTATACTAACTGTATTTACCTTGTAGTCAATGCCCGAATTCATGTGATGTAGGTCCTCGCATGAGAGCAAAGTTCCAAGTTCCATGAGAGCCCCTAGACGCATAATCAGTGAAGATCCCTTGAATGGGCGTGATTTTGAAATTGCGCGCCGCGTCCAGGGTGTCCAAATAACAAAATCCCTGCACTTCCAAACATTCCCTGTACAACACAGAAGCGGGAGGTTTATGATAGCCCTAGAATCCCCCTTAAGTAGATAAAAGTATGGAGTACAATTATGGGGATCTTCTTGTAATGTACCGCAAGCCATATTCTATCTACTTAAGGGGGACCATAGAATCTTGTATGCGGCTGTCTTCAGGGGGGGCACTACGGGTGGTTGAGGACCTATCTCAGAACCTTGGGGCTGCTGTGAAGTTGACATGGTTTAGGGTTTAGGGTGTTCACTCTCGTCACATTTGAGGTTGAAGATCACCCAAATCTATCGTCCCCCTTAAGTAGATAGAATTTGGGGTATGTGGGGATCTTACTAGAATATACCCAATGCCATATTCTATCTACTTAAGGAGGTCTATAGTTAGAAGGGAATATGTAGAACCCCACGAAGTGGAGGCCAAGGACCCAGAAGTCGCGTCGGCTGGACATTGTTGTTTCCGGGTTTAGGGTGTAGGGTTTCCGGGCTGAGTTGTTGTCACTGAGCTGAGAGGTCCGGATCTATGATGGAAGAGTTGAGAACACCGTTAAACAACTGAGTCGCCTTGAAGGAACTTAAACGAGTTGAGTCGCCACAATGCAGAAACCACATTGCTCACTATTTGCCCATCTTCATATTCTGGTAAGTTTCTGGGTCAATGTTAGGGATCTTTGATACTTTTTGGGGTATGGGATTCCTTATAGTTTTCTAAAAAAAAGGATCCTTTTTTCTTCCCTTTGTAATGTGGCCTAAGGTTGTTCAAGGTCCTCATCAGAAACCCAGTTAAACAGGAAGCCCTCGACCCGGTCCCGTTCATGCACCGTGGGTGATGAGATCAGTTTAGAGCTTGCGTACACCATATTCCCAGAGACCCCAATACCCTTTAATTCAGGAATATACCCTAAATGGTACTAAGGTCCCTAATATGATCTAAGCTATATTCCTTAATTCAGGGGTATTGGACTCCCTGGTAAACCACAACATAAGCCCACTTTCCATCTAGCTGTCCATTTTCTTTTCCATTTCACTCTCCATTCTTAAGGTAGTAGCCCTTGACCTTACACCTAATACCTAAACCTATCACTACATTATCCTTGTTTTCATCGCCTAAACCCTTTTGGTAATCACCTTACATGGAGTATTACCCGTATATAACCCCATATAACATAGTAGTGTCCATTTTAACTTCCATTATCCCAATATAACTCCAATATATCCCCCATATAAGCCAATTGCCTTACATTTGCCTGGAGCCATGGAGCGCCATGGCCATCAGCACGAGTGCTGACATCAACTTGTGGCCCCTCTGGACATTTTGAGGCTCAGCCACAGGGTTTCTAGGGTTGTGGGCTTTGGGTTTAGGATTTCGGGTTTAGGATTTGGGATTTTGGGTTTCGGGCTTTGGGTTTAGGATCTGAGGTTATAGGATTTGAGGTGATGGGATTTGAGGGTACAGAATTTGAGGTTTCCGGTTGAGGGTGTAGGCCTTAGGGTTCAGGGCTTAGGGTTAGCCCTAAACCCAAAACCTTTGGGTTTGGGATCCATGCCTGCTCCAGCTACCTTCCCAAGCTTCCTTGCAAATGGGCCCTGACCATGCGTTGTACCCTACGCACCAAATCCTAAATCCCAAACCATAAAGCCTAAACCCTAAGTCCCAAATCGTAAAGCAATATGCCGCCATATTCTGTCAGCAACCTGGTTAGACAGGCCTACACCTCTGAGGGTTTAGGGCTGACAGGATTTAGGGTTTTGGATTTCGGTTTTAAGGTTTTAGGGTCCAAGGCTTTAAGGTTTGAGGATCTGACTCTTCTATGGTCTTTCTTGCGGTTTAGGGCTTAGGGCTTAGGACTCAGGATCTGGGGGTTGCTTTTTTCCCAAACGCCTCATATAGACCATTGGCTAAACTCCTTAAAGGGGTTATATAGGGGATTATGTAGGTGACTACTATAGGGCTTATTAAGGGGGATACTAGGAGTTTAGACTATGGCTCATATAGACCAGTATATACGCCCTGCAAGCTCTACATCATTTGGTCCTTGATGAATAAGATTGTGGTTCTACCCTAAGCCTTAAACCTAACAGTGTTTTGTTTACCAAGATCCTGCTAGCAATGAATTGCCAGAATCCTTGTATAGTCCACTAGAAGAGTGCTAGCCCCTCGTCTTGACATCTTTGGAAGATCTACCCTGAACCCTACATATCCCAACAGCCTTATGCAGGTAGTTACCAAAATCCTCTTCTAAAGTCCTCTTGGGAGGCCTATGTGCGCATGATGATGCAGTAGAGCTTCTCTGGAGCAGGCTCAGTTTGTGTGGCCTTCAGGGTTTTAAGGTTCAGGTGGTTTAGGGGACTTTAAAGAAAGGATTTTGGTAACTCCCTTTAGAAGTGGTTATAGGTATATATTGGCTTGAGGGCTTAGGGTTTGGGGCTGAGGAAGGCTGGCGATGAAGACAGACATGCTAAAGGCGAGCTTCTTTCGGGTGTAGGTTTGACGGTTTAGGATTCAGGGCTTACTTTGAATTTCTACCAGCAGTACTTTTTCATAATTCTTAAAAACAATTATAGACTTGTAATGTACCCCAGAATGCTATCCTAGACATTCTGAGAACCCCCTAGGTGTTCTTGCAATTCCTTTCTACGTGTCCTTTTTGGGGGGGTCTGTCCTTAGGACCAAAGTACATTGCCTTGCAAGGATCTAGGGAGGAACCCCTAACCCAAAAATCTAAATTCTAAAACCCTAACCCCTAAAACCCCAAACCCTAAATTCTAAAACCTAAACCCTAAGACCCCTAAACCCTAAAACCCAAAACCCTAAATTCTAAAACCTAAACCCTAAGACCCCCTAAACCCTAAATTCACAAACTCTAAAGCCTAAAACCCTAAAACCCTAAACCCCAAAACCCTAAATTCTAAAACCCTAAACATTAAAAACCTAAACACCGAAACCCTAAATTCTAAAACCCTAAAACCCAAAACCCTAACCGCCAACAAGCATCCCCAAGCATCTAAAAGCCCAGGCACAGGGTCACAGCGTAGTGTTTGCAAGGCTTTTAGTTGCTCCTTGGGGCTTAGGGGTTTAGGGTTTAGGGTTCAGGGACTTAGCTTGGGGACCCTTAACCATTTGGGCTTCCCTTATACTCCTATCTTAGATACCGAAGGGTTAACCCTTAGTAAATGTCCTAAGTGCCACGTAGGTTGGGAAACCTAAACCTAAACCCTAAAAGGTATTTTAATAATCAAGCAACCTTTTTTACGTTCCATCTGTCCCCGATAGCAAAGCTCCTTGAGGTTGCCGGAGGTCCTACCTTCCTGCTCGCTTTCTGTGTGGCTGTTAAGGAACTTAATTTAAGTTACTTTATTGGGGAAGACATATTATCTACAATATATACCCATTATGGTAAGTTAACTTAAGTTCCTTGGCAGCAACCCATTTTTTCACAACAGGGTTTGGTGCAGTGTTGGGCTATTGTTGCTCCATCTCCCAACATCCAGTTACATGCTACTTTTACAAGATGATGGTGTCCCAGCAGTCTTAAGGCTTAGCACCCCCCCCCTCGTCCATGTCGAGATCTGCCCTACAGGCTTTGCATTACTCCTTCCTTGTGTTTCTTTTTGCATGGGCCTAAACCCTAGGGTTTAGGGTTTCGGGTACAGCACGACAAGTTGCCCACCTTCCCTCCAAAAGAGGACAGCTAGGAGAGTTTTTCATGATCAGCATTAATGTAGCCGAAAAAGGCAAGTCCCCATATTCCTTACGTTGTAATCCCACGTATCCCTAGAGTCCTCCAGGTCTTCAGGGCCCCCACACATGTTGATAAAGTCCCAGATCAACAGATGCCACAGGAAGTGCAGTATCTGCGCAGCCGAGACATGAACGAGAAGCTTTCCTTCAATACATTTAGGCGAAGAAGGTGTGAGGCTTCTAGGATTTCAGCCACGTAGGATATAGGATTTTCAGTTTAGGGTTTAGGGTTTGGGAGGTTTGGGGGGTAATCCTCCAAACCAAAAATCACCTCTGCCATGAATAGATCCCTCCAACCCCACTATATGACATAGCCCCAATGTAGAAGCTCTACAAAGTAGGAGAATGCTTCTGGAAAGGGATATGGAGGTTCATTTTCAACGCGTGTTATATCACAAATATTGTCCAGCTGGAGGCGAGTGGGGTAGTACCCAACCTGTACCTACCTTGGGCTTTTTCGAGGGTCTTAGGTTTAAGCGTTTAGGGATAGTTGACCAAGCATCCAACGTCAAAAGATGCTCAGCATCACAATGCTAGTTGGCTAATAAGAGATCACGCCCAGAATCCCGTCAAGCTCACAACTCGAGACTCACCCTAAACCCTAAACCCTAAACCCAAATGGTGGGTTTTAGAATTCGGGGTGCCAGCTTCAGGGTCCTAATTGGGATGTAGGGGTTATATAGGGATAAATGGAAACTACTATTTAGGGTTCAGGGTTTAGTTTAGGGCTTTCCCATAGGACTCTAGTATTCTGGGGTTTATGTTGAGTCTACCTATTTTGTTAAAATGCCAAATCCTAAACTCTAAGCTGACTCACAGCCTGTGCGCTTCTAAGCCGCTGTGCCCTCTCATGAACTTAACATAGGTAGTAGTGTGCTTGTTTAGGCTTCAGGGGTGCTAGCAGCATCCGACGCCACAAGGCTTCTGCTACTTGATTGAGGGTATGGGACCCTGAAGACAGTAACGCTTAACGCAGCAGGATGCTTGTGGCCTCAAGGGTCGGACCCACACTAGTGCACAAATCAGCGACCCCTCTTCTGATACTAGCCCTAAGAGACCTTTGAAAACCTGCCTCAAACGATGCACCGCTTGTTCATCGGTCATGCAATATATATCAAGGATGGACAGTGGATTCGTGACGGAGATTTTTCGATGTGAAAACGATGACACGCTCATCAAAAAAGAGCATATTAGAATACACACCGAAATTTGGAAAAGGCTAGCACACTGACTAATTCTTCAACTGACCAGTACCCCAGACGACAAATGGAACCGTACATCATAAACACACATATACACATATGCATATCTAAATGTAGATAGATAGCTCTCAGAATTTGCCCTAGTAATATTCGAGTTTAGGGCTTAGGGTGTTGGACAATATTTAATTGCGATATGATTATATAGAGCCTTTAATATGATCTCTATTATCAACCGGCAATGGGTGGGGTCAGGACCCGAGGTACAGGGTTTAGTTGGTATAATTTGTAGACGTTGAGCCCCGAGGTAACCTACACCCTCCATATACCCTAAATACTCACGATTAGGGACAATATCCGTCTGTAATGGAACAAGAAGGGTCCTGGAAGAGAGTTTTAGCACCCGCCGTGTTTGCGAGTACAGCAAGCCATCGATCAAATCTGTTTCCCAAGGCTTGGGGGACGAAGGGCTCAGTGTATATGTATGTATATATATATATATATGTTATATAGATGGGGTGCTATGGTTCAGGGTTTAGGGGTATTAACCCCAATAGTGGAGAATCAAACGGCAAAGGCGACAGATACAGGGAGTTTCTACTGTTTAGACATATTCCGTGGTATTCCTATCCCCTTAGGCCTGTTTTTGTGTTTGTTGTAGCATAACCCAAAAGAACTGTTACATGTTCTTGTTAGTATATGCCTAAGGGGGCTACAGTGAAACTAGCAATCAGGAGAATCCAATGGAGAATAGCGGAGCAGAATATGCAAATCGGACCTTTGTAAGGCTTTGCGTGGGTTTAAGGGTTTAAGGAGCAGCCCTTAATTCTTGACATGCAGTTGTTGGATTATCAAGGGCAGTTTGGAGAACCCTAAACCCTAAACGCTGAGACAGCCGTTCAGGGTCGAGCGTGGATGCACATCACGGTTCTACTGGTGTAGCAACCCAGTGCCCCAATCAAGAGAACTATCCACACCCTTTCATAGAAAACAACCTTTTTAATGTAGCACTAATGTAGTAACGCTGGCCCACACTTTGAATTTTTGGCTTCAACATGTGAAATTCCCAATATACCGCCAAATCCTTTAAACGCTGCAATAGAAATATGTGTTTTTGGGTGGATTTTGGTGGGGGAAGCCCCATGTTGGAATTAGATGAGAGAGGCACATCAGGCAGGGCCCTAAACCCGGTTTAGGGTTTAGGGCCTAGGGTTTAGGGTTTAGGAACCATTCCCCTTTCACCCATCTAGTAGCCGCACTGCCCCAACCCCATAGCACTGCAATCCCAGACCAGCGGGCGGAATACATATAACACAAATCTCTACCAAAAGCACCATCCGGCTCGCAGCGCGCTTATAGTATCAGCATTTCCCCGTTGCTATGTGTAGGGAAACCCCATGATTTGAGCATGTGGCTTCTCACAAGCGTGAGCCCACTACTCAGCCGCGCCAACACCTTCGCATCCAGTGGGCTTTAAAAACTACTGGGAGTGCCCGAACCGTTTAGGGGGGTCGTCCAGTTCAGTCTGTTCTATCGACGGCTGCAACCGTTATAAGGTCCCTATAGTACAGACCCTATGTGTTTTGCGCCATGTGGGAGTTACATGGTCCTCATTGTCGGGTTGAGTTGCTAAAGCCCATTGTTCCTAACAGCACCTAAGTCCCAAGCCGTAAACCTCAAATCGTTACGTAGACGAGCCTTCAGGAGTATCTACGAAGGGGCGTTTAGGTGGCCTATACAAGGGCTTATGTAAAGGGGTGTATGTTGGGGATCAGGGATTAGGGTTTGGCCTTTTGGATCCTTCTTCGGGGTTTGGGTCAATAAGGCTTTGGGTTTATAACACACTATGCAACTATTTTGTAGCATGTTTTGTGGCTTAGGCTTCAGGATCTGGGGGCTCAACCCTAAACAGGCGTTGCTGTGGGCCTCAGAGGTCAGGGCGCTCCCCAATGCCCTGATTAGACGTTTAAGGCCCAGGGCTTGGGGCCAAGATCTTTAGACTTAGAGTTAGAGCGGTGCAGGGCTTAGGGTTCAAGATCTTTGTTTTAAAGGTTAACGTTTAGGAGCGCATTCCAGAATTTCCGCAGCTAAGGAGGGAAGGCATGGCTAGCGCAAGATGTTGCAAGAGGAGATGGTGATGCGTTTGCTACATTTGGGGCATGCGTGACAATCGAAAGTTCATGGCAATCGAGTAGAATCTCGTCGCCCAAGGGTGACCTAAGAGTGGCTCATGGACATCATGTTGGAAAAAGGTGTCGACATATGTGCGGCAGGTGGGGAGGGGGGGGAGAGGTGGCTAGCCAGGTTATATAGCCATTTTTCCCCGTATAACTAATGTTATATATAGCACTGAAACAGCTTTGTTTTGGCAATAAGCTTGTTTGCAAATGAACTCCCAACCCTAAAGTTAAACTGTCTTCAACAAATGCAGCTCGTGCTGAGCTGAGCCTGCACCAGCACGGCCAATACGACAAGCAATAGCAAGCAGAGATCAGCATTCGATGCTGCAACACCAATATCGAAGTCTCCGATTTCCAAGAATCAGGGGCCGATGACAAACACACATGTTTCTAGGATCGTATGTAGGTGTATAGGGTTTGGGGCTTCCGAAAGTAGGGATATTACCCCCAAGGAAAAAATGGTAGAGAATCACATGGAAAAGAAAATGGACACTGAAATGGAAATTGGGAGAATAGAATGGCTTAATTATGTGGATTCGGGTTGCCCAAAGCTAGGTGTGCCTTCTTGAGGGTCCCCAGAATGAGTGCTCCAAATTTTTGGGTTTGTATATTGGGGCCCCCTTGTGTGGGATCTACCAGGTTTTGGGGAAGGGGGATTTTTGTAACGCGTGAGTTGCAATCACAAGGCCGCCGCTGCTGCAAGCATCCAAGCATCCGAATTTTCAAGTATTCTGTCATAGCCGCACCTAGCCTCTTGACAAAGCTGTTGTGTGTGGCTCGAAGCACATGTTGGGCGGCATTGCGACGACTTGGGCATGGAATAGCGTGGTATAACCTAGAATTCCTCATCAGGACTCCAAAACATAGACCTTCAAATTCCTCATCAGGACCCTAAAAGGATATGTAATAAGCTCTAAAGCCCTAACATTCCTCATCAAGATCCAAATAAAGGTAGATCAAAGGTTCTGTAAGTTCTAACCGACGATCCTGGTTGTTCTTCAGCTGCAAAAGCCAGACGTGGCTGGAGTTTTTCAACAGGCTCCAAGAACAGGGATAGCAGATATACAAACATAGAGGCTGATATAGCATCATGTAGGTTTATGGGGATTCTATCTCAATGTTGGAGAATCAAACGGAAAAAATTGAATCATGACAATGGAAATCGTGGGCAATTAGGGGTGCATGTATGCATTGAATCTAGAGCAAACAAGACAAGCTGGCAAGGCTTGCCGTGGCTATCATTGAATTTAACATTTCTTGACCCTGGACCCTGAGCCGTCTGTTTTTGCTGTCGAAAGGCAGTGCGGGATGGGGAAGCGAAACGACGCGGGTCGTTGGATGATCGTCGTTATTCCAGTAGTCGTAGTCTTATTTTGCTCGCTAGAGTAGGTCACAGTTTGGGTACATGTGTGCCAAACCAAATGATGACGAAGATGTATGGTTGCCGAACCTACGCACCTGCATCCAGCCCCTTAACTGAGTACCTGCAGAGCATGTGGGTGAGTGCAGTGCATCCCTGGTTCAACAATTGCATTCTTCACCAGGGTTTATCATGCTGGCGCGCGCGGCTTGTATCGTAACCCCAAACCCTAGCCCATGTTTCCTTTTTTAACCTTTCCCTGCCGGCAGCCTTTCATCGTTCGAGGTTTAGAAGTTTGACGCTCTTATGTTTGCGAAGAAACGAGGGTTTTGGTATGTGACCCTACCCCCACACTCCCCACCAAAAAAGCACACACATACATACATACATACATAGTCGTCTGATAGCTATAGGACGTTATTTTTGGGGTGTTGGGGTTTCCCAAATCTGCTTAATGCGGGAGGGGGTGTCCTTTGAGTTGGGCACATTCGTGGCGTAAAGCTATGCGGCAGCATCCTGGCAAATTTGTTCCCGCGTTGTTTAATTGCCGAAAGTCAGCGGGATGGTATCACAGCCCATATCTACGTACCCCATTTGCGTTGTAGTTTGGAGGATAGGTTGCTTGATGAAGTTTTGATGGTTTGGGGTGCCTGAGGTGCTACATGGGCATTTCCAAAAGTGAGGGTACCCTTACATATCCCAACATACTATACTATTTATTTTAGGCACGCCCCGAAAAGCGGACCCCGAATTTACGACAAGGATGGCAGACACAGTGGTTTGTGCCAGGACGTTCCACTTAGAGCTTATCAGTTAAAACCCGCAGAATTCCCAGAACACACACTTCAATGGCATGCTGCGGGGAACAGCAGACCTGGACATAAAACGGGCAAGAACTGCCAATCTAAGGCAGCATGCGCTGCAAGACCCGCAACTACGAGGAGGCGGAAATTCTTGTAGACATGCTCGAGCACATATATCTGGCTTTGTTTGGAAAGGAGCCCCTTTTCCGCGCAGTTTGCTCTTAGTGAACCGCAGCTAACCTTGAATGAACCTCATTAATGAGGGGTCGCGTGAGGGGTTGTAAACAGAGGGGGCAATTGCGTAATCCATAAATCTTGAGCTTCGGGGAGCCTGGATGTTGCTCCGCAAGTCCCTCTACCTGTGTAAGGTACCCCAGTACATTTTAATTTTGGGGTGTCCTTTTTTTAAATCTAAACAGGAAAAGGGGTACCGTTATTATCTAGGGGTTACCGGGGAACCTAGGGTGTAAGATCATGTCATTCGAACTTGTACTACCGTGGGTCTAATTTCTTTTGCCAGTATCATGGTTCTGGATTGGGTGCATCAAATTGATCTCAAATCATGTTCGTATTTATTCAGGCTTCTACATTCCACTAGTAATTAAGGCAGTATAATTGTGCCCCACCACCCCCTAAGGTACACCCCCACCCAGATTTAGAACCCTATTAGGCATTATTAAGCCCTATATAATCCCTTTTAGCTGCTTGAAAGTTTTTTGGGGGGATACCTTTGTTGGGGGTACTATTGTAAACCCTAGATTAGCTCTGAAAACGCTGCCGCTATAATTGATTCTCCCCTCTTCGGGTATTATCCTTCAGACCCTAAACCCCCGATACTACAGTAGCTTCCATGTTCTTTTCAATTCCCCTTTAGCAGTGGTAGCTACCCCTAAACCCTATATAATCCCTATACCCTAGACATTCTGCTTGTGCATACATAGGTCTACATACCCCTATATAACCATTTCCTAAAAAATCTCTATACCTTACACCATGAACTGTCCTGAATCTTGCCGCTCATCGCCCCGAGCAAGAATTGACTTCATGGATTCGAGCTTGGAGGGCTTGTATGCAGTTTAGGGTTGCTACTGGGATGTATGGGGTTACGCAGCGTTGAGGGCTATATGGGGATATTTAGGGTCCGATGATGCTTATGTCATCTTATTTGATCCGAGGACGACGCCCTCGACTGTTGGCACGGGATCTGGACTAACCCCCCGAAAACCCCAAACCCTAAACCCACAAACCATCCAAATCCGTGGCTTGGCGGTCGTTTCTGCGCAGACTCCCAGAGGAATCTAAAGCATTGATCCCTTAGAATACTACAGGCACTTCTAGATTCTAAAGGGATCTTTTAGACCCAATTTAACAGCCTCCACCCATCATGGGTTACGCAGGAGACCTAGCTGAAACGGCCCAAAGTACCTAACTACATGCTAGGGTAATTTGTCCATCCTTCCAGAAGTCTGGGTTGTGGTCACTGGCGTTTAGCGGGGGGCCTATACTGTAAACCCTCAATTCTAAACCGCTTGGCGCTTCATTACTTGTTCGCGCTGCGAGTCGTGGGCTCAAAAAGGTAGACGCCCAAATGTCAATTGAGTCTTACGTCTAAAGAACTTAGAGTTGTAGGGTTATGGGCGAAGGAAGTAGAATTGTAGAGTTTTGGGGGTTTAGGGTTGAGTGGTTTTATGGGAGTCGGCTTCAGTGATTCTACCACAACAGTGCCTTGTTTTACTTTTTTCACCGAAAAATCCTCTAACAGCGATAACAAAAATCCTGTGTTTTGACCTAGCAAGCCTAAGGCAACAGCTGAAAGAGCTCGGGAGGCTTTAATCAAAGCAGCAGGATGCAGTAGGTATTGTAGAAGCCTGTAGAGTTACACGGATTATCAAAGTTTAGGGCTTGCGGTTAAGGGCTAGGTTCAAATTTTAGGGTTTAGGGCTTGCAAGAAGGTTTCGGGTTTAGGGCAATACCTACAAACCCTTACATAAACCTAGCTTTGATGATGCTTTCCATTTTCTTTTCCATTTCATCTCCAGAGTTGCTAAAACTCCTCGATATCCCTGTATACCCCCATGACATGGGGGCTATTTCAACCGGGGGTGCAAGAGAACTGCAGAGGGTTTATAGGGCTCCCCCAAATAATTAGAACAGTTTGCAAGTGTGATATACTCTAGTCATACAAGAAATTACGAACAGATAAAACTGGTCACCATTCAACTTGCTACAACTTTTTGAGGCTAAACCCTAAACCCTGTAAGGCATGATAAACGTGATAGAATGTATTGGGAAGGGAGCCGCACTGAAAGCGCCCAGCAATCTTTCTGTTTAGGGCTTAGGGATGTTAAGGCTAAAAGGGCTTAGGATTTAGGGCCAACACCTGGAGATACTGTAGCTCCCCGATCATACCCCCAGTCCATGAACCCTACGCGGTAGCCCTCATCACATTCCTATCACAAGGCCCATCTGGGAAGTCAAGACCCTAAACCCGAAGCCTTAAGCCCTAAACCCTATAATAGTAGATTCCATTTTCTTTTCCAGTATCCCTATATAAACTCCCCTATAACCCCCCTACATCCCCCTGTATAACCCAAAATTCCAAATTCCCAGGTCGTCCCCATGTCTCCTTTAAGACCAGAACGGTTCAGGGTTTATAGGGATTCTATAGGGAAATATTGGGGGGGTTTAGGGTTAGGGCTTAGGGTAGGAAACCAACTTGATACCGCTGCCCAAGTGAAGATGAAACCATTCCAAAGGGGTACGTAGTGTAACACTGGGGGTACCATCTGGGGAGGTCATTTTTAAATTGGGATTATAGTATTTGGGTGTCTATACTGGGGTCCCCTTAGCATTAATATTGATACTGTGGAGTATTAGTGTTGATATGGGCATTGTTCGTCTTAGATTTCGTGTTAGTATTAGCATTAGTGTTGCTTGTATTCAGAATATTGCTGTCCATTACAAGGCAGTTAAGAAAGACAGTTATGTGGGTCTCCAGTTAGTTTTGGGTAGGGTAGCCAATAAGCACAAAGCGACGAGGCAAGTGCTGCAGCGGCTGTCCACAAAAAGGCGACTGAGACCCCATACAGACTGGTTTAGGAGTTTAGGGTTTCGGGGAGTTGGTTTGGGGTTGGGATTTAGGGTTAAGGGCTTAGGCTTGTAGAGGGCAGGGATATACGGGGCCTAGGTACCAGGATAATGTAGCACAATCAGGTAGAAAAGGTGAAAGGGTAGCATCGTGGTTTGTAAGGTACAGGCCCAGGTTGGGAAGCCCAAGTTATGACGGGTTGGGTACTGCCCCCCCCCCCTTCCTCAGTAACAGTTGGATAATAATTCTTATATGGTTATATATAGCCCTCAATAGGACCCCCCAATATAGAGTGTTTCTGGGTGGGGGCAGTACCCAATGACCGGGCAATGTTCTGACACCTCTTCCGCGCCTTCTGGTCTTAGCTCCGCACTAAAGTGCGGTATCGCTTAGGAGGACACCTCACCCTGTAATAGTGGTATAATAGGATTGTAAAAGGACCTTTATATACTCCTTATCATCCCTTATAGTCACCATTACAGGGTGGGGTCCACCCAAGGTCTCGCTTTGCACAGCGCTAGGAGCAAAGTCCACCAGAGTTGAAGCAGAAGTAGGCAAATCATTGTCCAAGTGGTGGTTTCCCAAAATTAGGGGTACCTGTTTAGGGGTCCCCATAGTAAGGATTGTAGTAGTTTGGGGTCTATATTGGGGACCCCCTATTTAGGGAAACTACCAAGTGTATTCAAATCTGAGCCAGCAAAATGCAAAGCTCAAGGCACGCTAAATCAGAAGCCTAATCCATGGATTATTGTTGGATCTAGCCCGCCTCTCCATTATATCTAAAAAGCAGTGAAGGCGCGCCCAGCATCAACTTTTGAATGGTGCTCCAATAAGAATATTCAGAATCATAAACCCCGTAAGAATGCAAATTCGAAAGCTCACAAAGGAATCAATCTATTAAAGCCCTATAAGGGATGATACTACTCAGGCCAAAACGGGATTTTCTAACAGTACTCCAACCAGGAACCCAAAACCTACACCCTAAACCCTACACCGTAAACCCCAAACCTCACACCCTCAACCCCAAACCTTGTTTTCCCAACAGGTTCGGGGACAAGAATTGACGTGAGGTTTAGGGCTTAGGATCTCGGATGGTTTAGGTTTAGGCTTTAGGGTCTTGGATGGTTTAGGATTGAGGGTTCAGGGTCTTGGATGATTTAGGGTTTAGGGTCTAGGATGATTTAGGGTCAAGGGGTGGTGGTGGTCCCTGTACAATAAGCCATTTGATAGTCCCGTATAATATCCCCCACACAATCGCTTTATGCCCCCAAATCCTAAACCTTAAGCCTAAACTCAAATTCCTAAACCCTCAACCTTAAATCCCCACTGAATCCTCTTCCAGCCCTAGTCAGTCAGGAGGGTCGCTGGAAGGAATCCTTGCATCTTCTGCAGGCCAATTTGATTTTCTTGTGGCAAGGCTTTTGGTGTCGGGATTTAGGGCTTACAGGTACCTGGAGGCCTACTTATTTTGACAAAACATTTTTTGGGGCTATCTTTCGTGGTAGTTGGGTCAGTGTTTCGCTTACTTTTGAGGTTCAGGGAGGGGATAAGGGGGGAGAGCGAGAGAGTGGGAGTGAGGGCTAGCGGCGTGCCCTGAGAGGGCCACAAGGGTCCTTCACAGCCTGCGGAAGTAGAAGAGTGGGAGAGAGAGAGAGAGAGAACGAGTGCTTGTGCTACCTCATGGGCAGGCAATAAGCTTGTGGACAGTGCTATGCTGCAGCCTGGCCGAGCTTCCAACATTTTCACAAGCCCAGTAGAGAAGGATGCAGATGTGTACACAGATCCTTGTCAGAGATCCTTGTCACGGTTTTGTTGGGGGAGACAGGGCTACTGACTTTCATTGCCGTGGGGATCTGCGCATGTGCTGAGCATCGGGCCTCCTGGGTCGAGCTCTGACGACCGACGCGCGGACAGTGCGCGGGCATGGGGCAATGCCTCGGGTGCCTCAAGTGCTTCCCCCACAGCCCTGAAACAAAGCAACAAAGAAAACGAGAAACAAATAAAGAGAGAGAGAGAGAGAGCTCGTTTGCTGGGCTTTCCCGCTTTTTGGGTTTAGTGGGCCTGATGGACCGGGGAAGGGTTTGGGGCGCATTGGGCCTGGTTCAGGCCTGAGCAGTGCTTTGCATTCCCCATTATTCTATATCGGGTTTGTACCCTGGGGACTGGATCCCCAAACGAATAGGGTATTCGGGACCCCGAACCTAATTTTACAAACCGCGAGGGCTGAAACTTAAGTCTTCGACGCATGTTGAGGAATGTTGAGACCCCTGAAGCCCTTCTGTCTCATGGGGTTGCAGCACAGTGGCGCTTAGACTTTCAGGGCTGCGGCACGGCATGCTTGAATTTCATCTTTGTTTCAGGTTGACGGTTCCGGCATAGGGCTTCAGGGTTGTGTGTTTGGGTCAGGAATTGGGTTTATAGCAAGATGCTCAACCGGAAAGCGCGGTGCTTCCGGGCTTGACGATCAAGGGCTGTTTCAAGATAATAGATTCCTAGGATTCTGGATGATCTTTGAAGTTGAAATGTGTCTCTCCTGCCGCGCTTAGGTACAAGGATGCAAGGTCATCACGCTTGAGCTCCTTCTTTGAGAGTTATGTAGCCAGAAGTTGTTTCGAGGAGAGCACTCATGTCAGTGAAAGCACGGTGCAGTGGAGGATGGGCGGCCCTGGCCAAACGCACGAATCGCTGTCGTGAATGACGTGCTGAGTGCGTGTGAGAGGCGGAGTTCGGGTGGCTAAGGTTTTGAGTTGTGGCGAATATTGTCCTCACAAAGCGCCAGACTGGAAATTATTGTCCAATGGTTTTCGTAGAACAATGGTCTAGAGTCTACTGTACTTTGAATTCAGACCTCGATATAGTTAGTGTTGGTAATTATTCAGGTCCCTACATTAGAGGCATTACCCAAGCTACAATCTCAAAGCAACGCGCGACTTCTATATACAGGCACTGCTGTTGGGTCCACCCTCCAACCTTCAATCCAGACCTTTTTTGATGACTGGTTCTTGATCCTTATACTCCTAAACTCTGTAAGCCCTAAAGCCTAAACCCGAAACTCGAAACCCTAAACCTTGGTGTTTTCGGTGGCTGGGTGGCGTGTATGATGTTACGAAACCTATCGGTGCAACAAGCCAGGCTGCCATGATCCCGCAGGACCTTGGGCGCCTGTTGTTTGGCGTGTGTGATGTTGCTGCAAGCCTCCCTAAACCCTAAACCCTGACTGGGGTGGATGTGGCCCAGGCCTCCGATGGGCTGGTTGGGGCCCAGCCTGCTGGGGCCTTGGGGCCCCCAGAGCTCCCTTCAATCCCCGAGCCCAAAAGCTGTAAGGGAGAGAAGAAGAGGGTTTTTGCGGATACTATATACAAGGACAGCTAGAAGGCCCCCCAAGATGATAGTTTCCATAAATAGGGACCCAGCGTAGACCCAAAACTATTACGATCCTTATTGATTATTGGGTACCCCTAATTTGGGAAACCCTGATTCCATGAAGCCATCCTGTAATCCCAGTTGTTCATGTCATTTCCCATTGTTGTTTCCATGTGATTCTCCATTATGAAGCTAACATCCGTGAAGCCCTATACAATCCATATACATAACCTCCATATAGTCCTTATACAGCCCCTATGTAAACCCAATATAACCCCTGTATAACCTCTTTATGTTTCCTATACAAAGGACATCAAAGGACCGTTAACCCTAAACCCTAAGACCCAAATCCCTAAACCCTAACCCTTAAAAGACCTCCCCCCCCCAAATGTCAAATGTCCTGCCAGGGCAACTGCCTGGTCTGCAGCCTTACATGCGGTGGATACTGTTGCCAAGGACCAGGTTTTGGGTTTGGGATTCACTTTAGGGTTTAGGATTCAGGGTTTACGGTTTAGGGTTTAGGGCTTTGGGATTTATGCTTTTGCGCGTGATGCGTGGTTTAGGAGTTTTGTGGTTTTAAATGTGCATGAGGTGTGTGGTGTGACCTTTTCTGCGCCTCCTCTTGCAGTAGGTTTAGGCAGAAGATATTTGATAGGTGAACCCCCACCCGTGTCGTAGTGGTACAGTAGGAATGTAAGAGGGGCCAAATATAGTCACCGTTATCCTTTATAGTCGCCATTGCTGGGTAGGGGGTCCACCTAAGGTATTTCTAACAGCTTATCAGGTCTTAAGGGGTCTGAAGGCAGACTATCTCATCTATTCTGTGTCAAGGCCTACCGCCCCCCACCCCCTCCTCAACTACACTACCTCCATGATGTTTCTCCTGAATGTTGGGTGGGAACCTTTCGGGCGGGGTGCCAATGGTCCGCGAAGAAAAAGCATCCGTTTAGGGCTAGGGTGAGCCCTGAAGAAGGATGGGACGAGACTCAGCTCCTTGGCACAGGTTTAGGGTTCAGGGTTTAGGGTTTAGGGTTTGGGGTTCAAGTGCCTACACTGTTTTATGGGTTGTGCATCTTGATTCGAGCGTACCTACTGTCAAGCTGTACGTGGTTGGGTTACAGTCCCCAAACCCTAAATTGCAGGTGAGGTTCAACGAATCTTCGAAAAGTTTGGAGTTTGAGAAGTTTGGGCCCGGAGAAAGATGTGGAGGGCCTCTTGTTTTGGGGTTTAGTTTTTTATGAGGGTAGAGGGCATATGGGGGATGCATGAAAAGAAAATTGGAAACTACTATTTAGGGTTTCGTGAGTTTAGTGTTTAGGTTTTCAGGATACTGCTTTTGTGGCGCTATGAGTCGTGGGGCCCGCGCCTAGACGTTTCCTCATGCCATCCCAGGTGAGTAGTCAGTAGTATTTGATTTGCGGGTACTTCAGGGTTTAGGGTTGCTCAGGTGTGGTAACATGGACGTGCTGTATATCTGCATCTGGCAAGCTGCAGCACTGGCGGCACGCCGGCTTCCTCCTCCATATGGCACGCCAGCTTTCCGTGAAGACTAGTGCGCAGCCCTCAGCACACCGGCGCTGTTGGTTTTGTACACAGCCAGTCCCTCAAACAGATCTCCTCTCCTAGGCAAGGGAAACCATAATGCCTAAACCCTAATACCTGTATAACCCCTATATCCCGCATTGAAGGTACCCCTAATTTTGGGAATGCCAAAGTATGGCGTCAATTCTTGCTTGCAACAAGGAGTCATCTCCGGGAATTGTTCAGGTCAGTGACACTCCCTAAGGGTCCAAGGACCCAAATAATGGGGGTTCAGGGCCCGAATACCATGAATATTATGGGACCTAAAGCCCTATTATTTGGTTCCTTGGACCCTTAGGGACTGGTTCAGAAGAGCCTGGTCTGAGACATGGGGGGTTTCCTAAAACTACGAGGGTGCATTTCAAAGGGGTTTATCGGGTTTATGTAAGGATATATCGGGTTTAGGGTTTAGAATTTAGGGTTTCCTAAAATGAGGGCTAATTTTTGGGGGGCATGATAAGGATTGACGTATTTTGGGGTCTATATTTGGGTCCCCTTATTTTGGGAAACTACAAGATTGCCATGTCCTTGGGGTTTGCCTCGGAGCTTTCACATCTTTCAGTTCTCCTTAGCGTCCAAGTACCCCATAATCAGGCACTTTGGGTTTTGGTGATAGTAACTGTAGTACACGTTTTGGGTAAGTATATGACAATTAGATACTGATTAGATACTGAGACCCTTGAGATTCTGATCCTGTTTCGATAGGCCAAGTGCGGCCACAAACCTGGCATTCAGGTCATCACGCACAACGTTGCTGCATCTGCTCTCGACAAAGGGCATCAATGGCAATTGGCTCTCTCTGCGTGTCGTGCCTGCACTATACCAAAACCACGAAACGCAAAAGCTGAAGTACGAGAATTGTATGTACATATATATGTGTGTGTATGTATATATACATATATATATTTACTTATGTATCGTATATTCTTTCCCAAGACTATCCGTACAAGAGCCGGCTGGGCCAAAGTAAAGGGGCATAGCTTCGGTACCTGACCCCCCCCCCTCCC
>CAJNIZ010002665.1:0-25550 GCA_905231905.1 Symbiodinium pilosum
GCACTTTCAAAACCTCTCACCGGCAGGGCGTTGCTGCTGTCACAGGCGGGGCCGCATTCATCCCGTGCTTTCTCGGTCCTGCCAACGCATGATGATGTTGTTGTCCCCAGTGCTCACTTCTGCGTCCTTCTGCTGCGCAGACTGCGCTTGCCCCTGCTTCTCGCACCCCGCGCCTGCACGTGTCGGCGGCACTTGGATGCCTTGGGCGACCACCGGGCAGCATGCGCCACAGCCGGGGTTCTTGCCTCTCCAGCCATCCCCCTGGAGCGTGCGCTGGCCAGGGTGTGCACAGAGGCTGGCGCATGGGTCGCACAAAACGTGCGGCTGGCAGACATGAACCTTGACGTGCCCATCCAAGATGCCCGACGCATCGAAGTCGTCTGCAATGGACTGCCTCTCTGGCACGGCAAGCAGCCCTGGCGTTGCCCTGGCCCACGCCGCCCAGCGCAAAAGGCGCCACACGTACCCTCGGAGGCCGGTGGGCCCCAGAGGCCACAACATTTGTCCGATTGCTCGCTCGCGCCCGCGCGGCTGCCATCCCGGCACCCCTCCGTGCAGCAGCGAGAGCCGCGTGGGTTTTGCGGTGGAGCGGCATTTTGGCGGTTGGGGCACAGCGAGCCTTCGCTGCGTCCCTCCTTGAACTCCCGCCGGGCCGTGAGAGCAGTGCTGGTGGGCCCGACCCACCTCGGCATGAGCTCCTGGCCGATGCCCGCTGGCAGGTCACCCCGCTGAGCAGCCGCCTGCGTGAGCGCCGCCGCACTTCTCCCCCCTTCCCCCCGTGTTGCGCATTACGCGCCATGCACTGGGACCGCGAGAACAGCAGGGAGGAAAAGTCCGGAGTATAAAAAAACAATCAAATGTCTACAACAAAGCAAGTTTGCTGATGAATTTGGGATTGTGACAGACCTGCTACACCATGTTCCCCCCGCTTTTGTAAATGCGATGCTTGGGGTGCTGTCCTCTTTACAGGTGATGCGCCTGACACATGGCGGAAAAAGCGGTCCGCCAGCTTCATCCTACAGGCTGTCAATATTTCAAGGAATCGCGTTTCCGAGGTCGTATTGTTTTCTTGTTGCATGGCAGGGCAATCCGGCAGTGAACACAACGGTGACCCAGTTGTCGTTCCGAACCTGCGACATGCTATGATGACGTCAAAATGTAATCAATTAATACCGTTGTCCCGTCCATGGATCGACAGCATGTCCAACTATCTCCAAGCGGAAGGTTCCCCATCCAACTGGAAAATTGCAACCCGTGACCTGCAGCCCATGCGATCAGTTGGACACCACGTTTATTTCCAACAACCCAATGTAGAAGTGTTGTCGCCAGCCTGAGGGCTTCCCACGGCTGCATTGAAATGGCCACCAATTAGAACAAGTGCCTGTGGGGGCAAATTGTTGAGAACAAGCGTTAGCAACTCGTAAGTCGCATCCACGGTCTCTTCGGCTTCCCATGTGTTTGGGAGGTAAACTGCAATGAGTGCAAACATGCGCCCATGCAAGTTGAACATCACGAAATGTATATAATATGCATGAAAAGGAAGGTTTTCAGCTTCATGGCTCCATTTCCGTGACATACGGATGCCCACACCTTTGCTACGCAACCCGCCGCTCAAGAAAATTTTGTTCAGCCTGGCTATGGGAAACGATTTTTCTGAGTCTCTGCACGCTATGTTTGCCAGAGGAACAACGCATCAAAATTTGCATTGTCAAGAAATCCTCAACTCTTAATGTGTTTCGAATGCTTTGTATATTTTTTGTGAACACATGTAGGTGAACACTTGCATCGGGGCATGCCTCTGGATCTGCACGCTTGTTGGAAGCAACCTTCCATGGTGCATCTCCTGGCTGCGACAAATGTTGTATGATCGCTACTCCAAATTTGAGATGAACTCTTGCATCGCAACCTTGATGGGTCTGTGGGGATTTCATCGTTGAGCCACTCAACTGTCATATCTTCATTTACAACCGCCACTGGGACATGCTTCGAATTGGCGCGGATGATGATTCTGCAAAACTTTTAGCTGGTAACAACATTTCTTGGCGTGTAGCCGCCCAACTCAATCAAAGTATCTAAAGTTTGTTAGCGATTTCCAACCCGCACCGCTGCTCGCGTGATCGATTTTCTGAAGTCTGTCATTTGGAGGTTTGCATGTCTCTGTTTTTTCTTGTGAACTGAAAAATCTCATGGCCTCAGCGGGAGATGCAAATTGAACCAACCCAAATCGGGGCTCGTTTGTCGTCACGGCAAATCTTGAAAGCATGTGGAACATGAGATCCCGAAGAAGTGTTTTTGCATTTTGAACAGTTTTGTCACCAAGGCCCCAAATCACCACCACAGACTTGTCTACGTCGTCCGTGGTTGCGGCATGATGCATTAGAAACAACATTTTGCCCCAGCGAACCCGATCTTCAAACTGTGAATGTGCCTCAAGTTTTGCGGCAATTTGGGCATGTAAGCGTTCAAGGTCATCATGTGGACGTGGGTGCTGATTTCTTGCTTGATGGATTCGTTTCAGAACCCTTAAGGTGAGAAGCTCCTTGTAAAAGTCTGCGCTGAGATCTTGCCATTGCGTTCCGAAACGGCAGGCGTCACCAATGTTGTGGCTTCTTGTACTTTTGGTGCCGTTCCCATGCTTTTGATCCCGCCTTTTCAGGATTCGCCTCACACAACTTAATCTCGGTGGAGTCCGTTTTCAACAATGTGGTTTGTTCAGCTGATAGAGCATGGCTCGATTGCACCAGCGCCGTCAAGCAATGCAGCAATGAGAAAGGGGAAACTCAAATGTTTCACTTAGCACGAACAATGAGGGCCTTGAAAACCACGCGCCGCACTGCGGCTCCTTGAGCATTGAGCGCAGTGGCTTGACCACAATGCGGGATCCTGCGCTTTCACAGTCCAATGGTTCCATCCTTTTACCAGGATAATATTCCAACACCCTTGTTCCGTGCAAGGCGTGGCCTGCCCGCCACTCTTGCGCGACCAGGTTGCCATGTCAAAGCCCGTTTCACCCAATCCTCACCGGAGAAAGGATTAACATGCAGGGCGAGCATCCAGTATTGTTGACAACAACTCCGCGACCGTGATGGTTCGCGCACCCGACGAGGCCGGGGGGCGGCAAGGCCGCACCCTGCGAGCCGGGGTTCTCTACTTTTTGATGTTGCCTCCATGTGAGCCTGCAAGCCAGGCTTGTCCAGCTTGGGAGGCATTTGTTGTATGGATAGCGTCCACTCCACTTATGTAGGATTCCATGCCAGGGGGATGGCCCAACCATGTGACGCAGCCATCGAGGCAGCTTGAGACCCGCTATCAATCGGTAGCGTAGTACGCGCGTGCGCGCACGTTCAGCAACCCTGCAGATCCTGCGGGTGCCCGAGCACATGCTGTGGCATGGGTTGCCGTGGGACGTGTCATCTACTGCGTAGTGGACAGGTGGGGGGTTCGCTCAAGCACTGGGCACAATCCGTGATTTTCAATGCATGAAGGGTGACTTTGGAGACTTCACATTATTTCTTTGAATTATATTATATGATTGTTTCAAGCGTGCATGCAACCTTTGAACAAGATTTGTGTTGTAGGATTGATGTTTCCCCTTTACAGTAACGTTGAGCACTTTCCAGGAATTGAGGTCCGTTTGAGGGCAAGTTCTGCCAGAGGGAATAACCCAAGGTTTCGCGTCATGTTCCTAAGGTAGCATAATTCTTCTAAAACAAGGATATGGATAGCGCTTTCCTTTTTCCAAGTTTCGTGTCAGCACTCACCAGCCATGTTATCTGACGTTGTAAAGGATGCGTGACCAGCTTGCGGTATTTTAGGTTGAATGTAAAGCCATGAACCAAATGATTCTTGTCCTGTACACTTTGGAAAGGCGCGGCGGGCACAGTGGAACGAGTGTGTGTGTGTGTGTGTTTTTTCCTTTTCTCCGCATGTTGTTTTTTCAGTTTTTTGTTCTGCGTGTAATTTGATTTCCTTAAAAAAAAGCTTGGGAACCAAGGAGCCAAGGCAAGCGAGTGAGTGCGTTAGGGGCGGGGGAGCGCACGCGGAGCAAACAAGAAACAGATTTTTTTTTTCTCCGCGAGCGCGGCGCAGTTGTGTAGAAGAAGACACGGGCCTTCTGAACAACATAGGTTCTAGTTTTTTAGAGACAATCCTTCATTTTCCGGTAAAAAAATCAATGAATATTTGAATTGTTCAGGAGAAAAAAAACGACTGGGCGAGTCTTGCATGTGTATTTTTGGTTGATAAAAGAGCAACACGCAGAACAAAACACAGAAAATCACACGCAGAACAAAAAACACGCGGAGCAAAACAAAACATTCTTACCCAGGGCACACGCTTCTAGTTTCGACTTTCTGGTGATTCAGCTGCATTTTGGCCGTCTGCTGTTGGGCAAATGAAGCCAAAATATTTGCAGACAAAGCATTCCATGCCCAAGGTTTCGACCTTTGATTGGCCAAAATGAGAACGAATTTGCCCGAACAAGTTTACAGGAAGCGGGGATTACCACAATTCATTTCACAAATTCGATGCAAGATTTCCCTGGTTCATAAAATGACAAGACCCATTTCTGCAGCGTGGTGGTTGGCCCCCACAACCATGAAGAACTTCTTCACGTGATCAGCAGGAACAGATGGGTACTTGAGTGGTGCATGTAAAAAGTTGGTTGTGCTCGAGAAATGTCGCAGTGGTTGAACTTGTACAAGTTGAGCCGCAAAATTATGCGCCTCGACAGGCTGTTGTTGACTGCAGTGCTCACAGGTATGTCACGTTTCACATCAAGATCTCGCCTTTGCACTTCTTACCAAGATGTCACCTTGCTGAAAGTTTTTGTGGCTCGTTTTTGATGGTTGGATGTCATTGTGGGCAAGCCTTCATTTTGTCAGCATCACTTCGCAATGATGTCCAGTATGCATGCCGAGCATGGCGATATCTATTTTGATGCCAGGCAAGCACAAGTCCTCAGGAATCAAACGACACATGCTGTCAGACCATGCCACACCAGCTTAATGCCCTCCAACTGGACGACGAGTACACGCATAGCGGGGAACCTGGCATGCCCTGTCAATTCAGATGTTTTGCCAGACGTGGATTTGGTGAGTTGTCAGGTGATGACTTCCCATTGGATTCCATATCATCCGTGCCTGTTGAGCAACATCAGGACTTTTTGTGCTTGCTTGGCATTGATAACCACATCGACCCAGAGCTTGCGTGCTGGATGGCCAGGCTGTTGCCAAATGACTTCAAGCACATGAAGAGTTGATCCATCAGTTCAAACATACTGCGAAGGCCAGGTTCTGCTGTTCCAGTGTTTTTTCTGGATCGACGCCTCAGCCCCAAATAGGGCTGGAATGTACGCATGTTGCCTGTCACACCAAGGGAAAGCTTTTGAATTCTTAAGTTAACTGCTATTGCAGATCAAGCCAGATTGAGACATTCGAGCTGCATTGTTGCAAGGCGCAGCGTGGCAACATCGAGGGGTTTCATGAGATGCTTGAAATCACGAGCCACGGGAAAAGCTGGAACCTGAAAATGGAAATGGAGACACGTGCTGCAGAGTTTGCAAAATCGAAGGCATTTGTCAACTTTAATGTTTGTTTCAGGTCTTCTAACTTCTGCGTATGAAGCCGAGATCCCGAAGTTGTCTGGATCTTGGCTGAGCATCGCAATTCTCCTGTAAGTTTTTAAGCAGTGTTTCAAGGTCAGTTGGGCTGGTTCGGTTTGTGGTTCGAGGCGCTTGATGACAATCAGGATCTTCATGGGAAGATGCATCAGCTGCAGGCATGGGCATCAGGCATGCAGATGTGAAATCATTTGTCAGACGAGCAGGCTGGAATGGCCAAGCTGAAAGGGAAGAACAGCTCCATCAAGAAGGCATGTTGCTAGAAATTTGATACATCTAGCGACCAGGCTTTCTTTTGAGAGCAGGTAAACCGACGTTTGAAAGGATTGCCTGAAGGCAGTGAGCCTAAGCCACGAAAGCGACTTGGAACCAGTATCCAGAGCTTTAGTCCCAGAACAAGTGCCGCCACTTCAGAACCATAAGCTGCGAGGACCCGAAGAAAGAATTGGCATGAAGGGAGAATCCAAATACCTCAGACATGTTTTCAGTTCATTTTTCCCCTATCATTGAAGGGCCCCCTAATGTATCAACTCCGACCCGTATTTAATGTGAGGCAGGGGTATTCATTGTTTGACCCGAACATTAGGAGGATATAGAATAGGATCCTACTGAAATCTAATTGACATGGAATAAAGAACGAATGTATCAAAACAACGTTTACATCTGATTTTATTACTAATAGTATGGTAAAAGAATCAAATTAACAGCAATTGAAGTCGACGTAAAATCTAAATAGCTTTAATTAGAATCTGGTTAAAATCAAGTGAAATCCAATTGAAAATCTAAATCATCTGAGTAAAAACGTTTTAGGTTCGCTATAGAAATCAACTAAAGCGACATTTTATACAAACTCCATTACCAGAGTCATGCTGAGGACACCATGAATTCAGAGGATCCGAGCCGTAACTGATTATAGTCTTGGCCTTTTTATAGGTAATCTCGGGGGCAGATTTCTGGAGAACCCGCATTTTATGTTGGGGGGGAGATCAGTGAAAAGGATTTTTTTTGCCATGGAAAGTCACGCTTTGTCTTGGAATGTCTTGAGCATCCTGTGGTCTGTTCTTTGGCATGAGCTTCTTGTTCACAAAGAGATTGTTTGTGTCATCATGCTTCTGGTGTTCTTGTTGTTTTGAGTTTATTGTACCGTGGGCGCGGACCAAACCACTACTACTTCTGCATTGAGAATGTTACACGTGCTAGTGCATGACAAACTAGGCTGGAACCTCTCATTCCACTGCCTGCCATTGTGTCATTGCAGACGGAAGGCATACGGTTTCCAAGAAGCCCAACAAACGTGCCCCTCGCCTGCACCATGCGTAAATCTGCCCACCTGAAACATGTGGCACCTTTCAAGCTGAGGCAGTCTGGCAGGATCCATTGACCCCGCTGACATGTAGAGGCCGCCGCTTACCCACAGAATCGGATGTATCCCTGTCAGCCATCAGCCGAGGAGCAGGATCGTCAAATCATGCCACAAGTATGGACCAAGCTGTCAGAAGCTTGTCTGGTCTCATACAAATATCATGCAGTACAGGCTTGTGCAAATTTGTGTTCGGCCTCTACAGGCTTTGGAGGTTTCCTTACCGCGAAGTCCGTCAAGAAGGCCACTTTGAATCAGTGCGTGCTGCTGTCCCCAGTCAGAGTTCTATTTCACATATGAACGATTTGTTGGAGCAGTTGTTAATGCTGAGTTTCTGAATGTAGATGCCAAGCAGGACGATCAGGCCATGCCGCCAACAGTTTTTCACCCACCCAGTAGTTTGCGCGGCAGCTAAGTGGCCGCTTAAGGGAGTGATTCTGCAGGCGTGGAAAGCCAAGCCGCTGTTCTCACGGGTGACTCAACTCATCGACTCCATGAACTTGTGCCATCCTGAGCTGTTTTGCACATGCTTCGAGTAAGACTTAGAACGCGCAACTTTCAGCGAGGGGTATTTGGAAGGGGCGTTTGGATAATTTGCCAATCCTGTCCTGGTAGTAGAGCACGAAGAGAGATGCGAGTTATGCTGCCTGGATCTGGCTGGATGCGCGGTTGCGCATTCACAACCGGTTCCATTTCTGTCGCAGCAAAGATGATCTGCTTTTGGTGTGCGTAACATGTTGTTGCTGATCGGCTTCTTTCGTGTTTACTTCTCTGCATTTTCCGGGGCATGTTAGGCATGTTCTTGCTTCATTGCAAATAAAACACGTTGGGGTTTCAGCAGGGGGCAAAAAGCCGGTGGCGATGCTGAAGACCAAAGCTGACCAGACAGCACCCTTGCCACGGGTCCCTTGCACCCACCGTGTCGGGCGGCATTCACGTCACATGAGCTATAGTCTAAACTCCTTCAAGGGGGGTTAAATAGGGGACTATATAGGAGACTACTATAAGGGTTATTAAGGGGGCTACTAGGAGTAAGTTTTGCAGACTTGTGGTTCGAGCAGGGTCGTCTGCAACTCAACAGGAATCTTCAGTCACTCAATGCCTGCTGTAGGGACTCGGCTAAAGAACTATCTGTCAACTTGGGGAGAACTGTTGCGTTGAAAGCAGTGAGAACAGGAAACAGCATTGCAACGAACCCCTCACACAAGCTGGGCGATAGCTTGCAGCATGCAGGCGTTTGGAACCATTTGTGGGTGGCTACAATACTGCCGTAGCGGCGATGCGTTGCAACATGTCTTTGAGATTCGAGGCGTAAGTTAACTCGCAGACATTTCCTCAGACAACTGTGATGGCAAACCTCCAAAAGGCATACACGGTTCCATTTCCTAAGCTGGGTGTTTCGGGGCCTTCCGGGGCCTTCCTCTCATTTGGCTGGCAGGGTGCAGTGGGAAGATCTTTAAGAAGGAGGCGAGCAGCATAAGGCCTACATGAAGCGAAGTAAGGGAAGCTGAGCAAGATGGTGAGGAGTCTGCCGGCATTACCAATCCCCCTGTCCAGACTGTTTTTTTTGTTCGTAGGGGGGTTGTGGCATGCCCCCGGGACAGTCGATCATTTACTCTCTCCAGAGTTCTCGAGGCGCACGGCCAGAAATCATCGAAAGGGTGGCCGATGGCCCCAGCAAACATCCCAGGCAAGAAGTCTCAAGAGGGACAGAATATACACCTATTGCATGAACAAGGATCGCTCATCCCGCGTCAGCGTCGTCCCTGGTTCTGGTCCCGAATCAATCCCTAGGTGTGAAAAACCCTACACCATTATTGGGTGTAACCGTGTCACACACGAGCACATGTGGTCTATGTGAGAACCGTGGGTCACGAAATCGGTAACGTCTCCATGAGCTGAGCGCTGCCCATCTGGACCATTTGACGTGTAGCATCATTGTGACAGTGCTATAGTATAGTATAATCATATTGTAGCGTATAATATGATATACTATGTTATGGTATGATACAGTAGATATATTCGTGATTTAGTGTCCACTGCACCGCAACCTCCGCAGCCTGCGCGGTTAGCATGACGTTGCTGTTGCCTCCCCGAAGATTGCCTTGACCAACACGTGAATGATGACATGAGCAGCGGCGGACACCGAGAATACCGAAAAATGACACTGTAGCAAGATCAAGAACTTGATCACCATGCCTGATATCTTGCTTCATTGGCATTCAAGCTCTGCGGCAACCAGTCCGCTGGCTTTCAAGCTGTTGTGATGAACTGGCTTCAGTTCCACTGTGGTGCAGTTTTCTGCATCCGCAGCCGAACCGGGTGTGCGTTTGTTTCTTGAACCAGGCAGCAAAGGCTTAGTCCAAACCGGTTTGTGCATGTTGGGTGCATGTTGGGACAAGAGTGCAGCCAAGCCTCCTTCCATGAACGTTGAATCCTGCAGCATGCATTGTGTACTTATTTGCGCTTTGTTTCGCTCTGGCGCAGCCAGCAGAGAGCCATCCAGAGTTGTGGGGTTGACAGGAGCGTGGCCGTAGATGATGGCAGAATTTGTTCCAATCCCTCGCGCAAATTTCAGGGGAGGCACCCAAACAACAAATGGCAATCACACGTCATGGAGATAAGCCAGTTTTGAAGGTGCCAGACTTTTTTTGGAAGCAGGAGCCTGCTCGGAATCAAATCAGCGATGAAATAAGCATCTCCTGCACACATCTCAGTCCAGTCTAGGTGCCCTCCATTCTGTTCTTTGTGGCGGCGCAGACGTTGGGTGCTGTGCCAGAGGCCAAGTGTTTGAGTGGGTGATTGAATCGGGCTTCAATCTCAACATAATCAGCTTTAAGAGCTTTGTGCTGTGATTGCCAGCTCAGCGCTTGTCATCTTGGATGTGGACAAAGAACAGCGTCTAATGCACCGGGAATAAAGCAATCCCCAACTGGATCTGCAGTCAATAGCGTTGATCCTCACTTTGCTGCAGCCTCGCGTGGACTTTGAGGCTCCTGTTCTACGAGACTTTGTTCGCGATGTTAAGCTCAAAACTCGACACCGCCTCTCAAAGCGCGAGACATCCACAACAGAAGCAGCCCATGGCTATGAACAGCCAAGGAAGTGAACAGCCAAGGAAGTAGGCGGAGTCTCATATCCAGGCCGAAGTCATTGCGAGCGGACAGCCGCTGCACCTTTACACGACTCCATGTTCAAAGTGCAAGCTGGCTCCCGTTTCAAATCTGTGACCTGGGCAGTCCGGAAGCCGAGCCGGCTGAGCCCATGGAGGCGCCAGTTGAGGCCGACTAGCTTTGAGCATCCAAGCAGTAGAGCCGCACTGTTGCAGCAACTGTGGTACTCCCACCTGGCCACTCTCTAAGCAGGTAAGTACAAATGCCAAAGATGAGCAACCTAGTTAATGGCCGGAACTGGGACCCGTGCGTGAAAGGCCGTCCGGGCCTTCCGCCAGCACCTCCTCTCCGGGATCTCGGTCACCTACTGAGGCTCCTGCTGTCGGTTTGTGATCGCCTTGGTTCGTTGCGGGTTTGCGTAGCAGTGTGCCAGTGCCCTGACGAAGGTGTCCAGAACGAGCTGCAACCTCCGCTGAGTGGCCTCAAAATGGGTGGCTGTTGAAGGATTTTTTCGGTGTCCTCAGCACCATAGCAGCTCACATGCGTTGAAGAATCTTTCACAGCAAGCCAGTTGCATGGACGATGCAAGGGAGGATAAGATGTTGCCGCAGAGCTCTGCTTTTGAAGTCAAACCTACATTTGCAGGCTTCTTATCCTCTGTGCAACAGCACTCCTAGGATTTTTTTTCAGAAAGCCTGCTCCCTCTGCCGAGTAGATTTCTGCGAGCGCTAAAACAAGTTGTGGCTGCTTGGCAGTTCCAGCAGCACAATCGGTAGCTACAGTCCATTGATGATGGCAGGCTTGCGGCCCATGAGAGAACAAGCCTGAGATTTATACCTTGCTGCTCCCAGCACTGGCACGACATCATGGAGGAGGTGTAGATGTTTTACACTATTTGAACTCTCCTAGATATTGTTTGCCGTTGCTGCAGATCGCGAAGCTCCAAGGCCTTCGCGAGGTTATGAGAGCACATGTTGAGGAACACGCTCGCTAATTGTTGAGAACGTTTTGTAAAGATAATGCACCTAGACTTTGAGAAATAGCTGTAAACAACCACTTCGAATTTTGTCTTCTTTGGCAAAATGGCATTGTTCGGTTGTGGCACACTGCAAAATGTGCAGTTGGAATGCTCGGCTCCTTCTAGCCATGGATAGCTGCCCTTCGCACCACGAGGCTCCCAGATTCAGCAAATCATGGGATTATTGTAAGAAGACACGAGAGGATTATAGGAGTTGTTGAGGGAAGTGTGGGCTAGAAAGAGTGCAGGGGAACAATACGTGGATCAGAGGGAGACTGCAAGGACCATAGTCAAAGGCTCTTGCTGGTACCCTTTTCTGTAGTCTTCTTAGAGGAATGACTCTGAATTTCTGATAGAGCATATAACCCTAAGGAATTATCAACATAATATTTTCATTATAGGTCTAAGTAGACCATCCCCGAAGTTACGTCGTTGGTGCCCCTTCCGTTTTTTCTTCACGGTGCCCACGACGGGAGCCTGATCTTGGCAAGTCTTAGCTTCCCAGAAGAGCTTCCCTAAATAGGGGGGGTCCAATATACTATAATGCTTATGATGGGGACACCCCCAAAAAAGGTTTTTTTTTCATGGCAGGAGTCCCTGCGCTGACAAGTCCCCGCCCAAAGCCCCCAGCCCTGAATTTACAGGCCACCTTAGGTAGATAATAGGGGTTTTCTGGGGATAATGGAAAATAAGATGAAAACTATTATAATGGGTTATACTGGGTTTAGGGTCTAGGGTATAGTTCCCCTTAAATAGATAGAATATGGCTTTGGGTATCTTGTAATAAGAACCCCATATACCCCATAGTCTATCTACTTAAAGGGGACTATATACTAAGGCCTACATCTTGTGACAAGAAGCCAACGTCCAGCATCACCGTTGGAGCGATGCTTATCCCCTGAACCCCAGACCCTGATCTTGCAATCGAAGCTGCGTCCGAGCCTCTGCAATAAACCATCATGCTGCTGTCCCCGTCTGAGCTTCGCCCTAAGGGAGCTAAACGAGCGGGCAGCAAGACGGTGGACTAGCCCTCAACTTCAGTGTTTGCAGTTCGTTTGGGCGCAGCACGAGCCAGTCACTGATGCTTGATCCGCCTCTGCGGCTACGGCCCGAAATCCCATTCTCTGGGTGTGCAAGGTATACGTGCTGACGCGTGCTTGAAGGTTGTGTCTTGGGTGACTTGCGCGCAGTGCTGCAGGCCAGGTCTGGAAATGCAGACCGACAGTGGGCTTCGTTATTGAATACCATCTGTAGCCGAGTCTGTTTGGGCTCCCTCCTCGTCAGCTGAGGCGTTAGACCGCTTGCCGTTAGGGCTTTGCTGTCTGAACCTTGGAATATCGTTGTGCGACACTCCCAGTCGAATCCTTCCCTTTCGACCTGCATGGTGAAGCTGCGTCCCCCCCAAACAGGCATGAATCCTTGAAGGTGCGTCTCCCTAGCCACTGCCTTGCCCTGCATAGGAACAGGCGCAGGCCTCGCAAGTGCCATGGGTATCAAGGGCTTCTGGTCTGAACATTGAAAGATCGTTTTACGATGTTTTAGGGCACTCCCATCATCCTTTCCTTTCAACCTGCAGGCCCCGCCAAGTACGTGCAGATCGTTTCAGGCGCATCTAGTTGGCATCTGACTTGCCCAGCCAGGCAGGGTTCATTCTTCGACTCAACCTCTTCCGGATGCGCTTGTTTGTTCCTCGACGGCGACGCTCCTGCCATATTTACATTGCATGCGTAAGTGCCTCGACTAGTCGACGAGAAACAACTAATGCGATGGACTTAAAGATTTCTAAGCCATCTTCAGCAATTTTGGGTTTGGCCTTCCAAAAGTATGGACAAACGACAGGGCGGCGTGAAGGCGATATGGCTTGACGATTCTGAACAATGCCCTGTCAAGCAGTGACCCACTCTGGAGGCCTTTGACACACCGACAGCTCTGGGGGGAATGACTCAGAACTTCGTTCAAGGTTTGTGCCTTTCGTCAGACGTGGCCTTCGTAGCTCAGGGTTGACTCAGCAAAAGGCTTCAGTCGGCCTTTGTCTGAGGTTCCCTCAGGCATTGCAGTTCTGTAGCATTCCCCCCTTCAGTTTGCGCCTGGCTGCTGGCCCGACCATACCCCTGTGGACCATCCCTCAAGGTTTGCTACCAGGAGCCAATCCAATTCAACAACGGCTCGAGCAAGGATCAATCTGATGGCAGATAGGCGCAGCTTTTGAAGATCTGTTGCCACGACACTGTTGCCGAATGTCAGCTTCGTTTTCCGGAATGTCGTCGTTAGCTTTCCCAGAGGGGGGCGAGACAGCGGTTCACGATCCAACAATCTACAGGACTCGGCCTGATCATGAGACACCTGCAGGGAACTGAGCTCAGAGAGCTTCAGTTCAGGCTCCCATCAGAGACCTCAAATGTCGAAATCTAGGTAGTGTTAGGATGTTCCATTCACTCGTCGGAGATGCGGAATCGCCCACAACAAACTCAGCTGTTGATTGTCAACATGGCAAGCTAGACAGGCTCTAATCACCATGATCTTTTTTTTAAAGTAGCAGTAGTAGGTGTAACAGTAGGGAGTTGTGACAGAAGCAGCAATCATATCTATGCTCGAAAGGTTCTGCTGGTCGTCAGCAGTCCCATGCCCGATCCAGCATCCAGCAACAGACTGTTGAGTTGCAGTTGAATTTCAGGTTTTGTGGATTGCAGATGACCTAGTGCCACAGCTCTTGCGCAGCTCCTCGCCTAAGCTCATGTTGGCCACAAGATGCCTCCACAATCCGCATTGAATCCCAGTGCCTTTCCCCCATATGGAACCACTGCAAACTTTCATATTCCCTGTAGGATCCTCAATAAAGCGAGGTGGCAGTGGCTTCTGGAAAGGGAGAGGAAGACTCTACGCCCGGGCCCCTCTGTCCAAGTATTTTTGTGTTTTTTGCTTTCGTGCGCGTTGCGTCTTCTGAGCGCCTGCTCGATGTTGTAGGACACAGCCTTCACCCAGCAGCAGTTTCGCTGTCAAAAATCTGCTCAAATCAACGTCTCAAGCCAGCTCGCTCCCGCGGGGCCAAGGCCGCGGCATGCCGGCAGCTCTACCTTTGATGAGGCCAGGTCTTCCTAGGGCAAGAACTTCTGTATCAGTAGGGGAGAAGGGAATTGATCCTTGCTAGTCCCTGTGGCCCATTTTCCTAAATTCCCTACTAGCCGCTAGGCCCACCCGAAAGCTAAAGGAGCGCTCCGTCAAAACTCTGCTCTGGAAATTTTGTATCATCGATGGATGAATCAGGAGGTGGCAAGTGTCCACTGAGGCTGCGTAGGCATAGACATGGGCTTGGTAGGTTTCAGGCTGATGCGTCAAGGTCGTTTGCCCATGGATGTTTCCCGTCAGCTGTTTTCTCGATTTTATTTTGACTTGCAAGGAACATCAGCTCTGGTGCTGTTAATGTCAGCTTCCAAATAATGAACCCCCGTTTTTGCTAGGCCCCTCTATTGATGGGAGGGGGGTGGGGGTCATACTGAAAGGCCTCAAAACCCATGCAGTTTCTAGTAGGGCTTGAAGCCGCTGCAATATCGAAAAAGCCTTGAAAATCTTGACATAACTAGGCCCCCCAGGTCGAGATATCTTAATTGAAGGGTGGCTTGCTTATAGAAAAAAGGCAACACGATTCTGCCGGACTCACCTGGCTGAATAGGTGCAGCGCCTGGAGGCTCAAATCCGCGCCAGCGGCCAGGCAGTGTGTTGCAATCTCTACTGTGCACATCAACTGTTCACTTTACAGGTATAATTACTTTACGTAGCTTTTCATGCTAAGCTTAGTGGTCATGCGGACGAATCGGTGCGCAGATTTGCGACGAAATATCGCGGGGTGCCAGGTTGGGCGATCAGGGCTGGGCAGTTCGGAGAGAGTCCTGGGTTGAAAAAAGGGCTATGTAAGGCTAATGCAATGAAAGAGAGTAATTATGTCAGATATGACGTAAAGAGGACAGGACCAAAGAAATGAAGAGACTTGGCTGACGTGTGCTTAGGCCTAACTCTCGGAGAGATCCACAGGACCCATATGTGAAAACCTAGCACGTCGACCGATATCGCCTATTCAGGGAGGGGGAACTCACCAGAGCAACATTGGACCTCGGAACTAATCTAGTTCTCATTAGGGAATTCTTGAATTGGTACCCTGCATGTCACTGAAAAGGAGCCCGGGAGTAGAACCTGAAAGGTTGACTATAGCTTCTCAGCAGCTCAATGCTCACAGTTCTTTTGGGGTGGCGGCGCTGCCTTTGAAACGTCGGAGGAAGAGTATGCGCTGTGGATGATTGACCTGCTGCTGGCGCGTCACGAGGCCTGGAGAGCAGGCTTTGTTTTGACTGCAGGCTGGCAGCAGTCCAACTTGAAAGGATAGCGAACACCCGGTGAAAGTGTTTGCTCACAGCGCCGTGCGAGACTTGTGGACGCTTGCGAAAGCAGGGCTGACAAGAATTGCATAACACCAAAACCCTACTGCTACGCATTTGGGGAAAGGTCTTTAGTGTTTGCAAGGCCTGTGGATGTTTGTTTGTGCACGCGTCCGTTGGCGTGTCATGGATGGCTGTTTGCTGTGCTGCTCCAGCAATCCTACTGTGTTTCTTGTCTTGGCAGGCAGTGGAGCAGCTGGTGGAGGCCCAGCTGAGAGCACGAGAGCGCGATAATGGTTGCTGGTTCAGCACAGCATCGCCTTGAAGTGAGACGTGGCAGCTTAGGGTGTCGAGCCTTCAGTTCCATCGAGTATGCTTGTTGCATGCCGGCGCAGATCTCCACCCTCGATGAGCCCTGCTGCCGCTACCTGCTTCAGGGCATTGGCTGGCAGGGAGCCCCCTTGCTTGAACTTGTTAGAGAAGTTCCAACTTGCTCAGGAACAGGCAGGCTCATTAGGTATGGCAGCTGGAGTCTATGGGTAGCATCTTGAACAGAACGAAGCTTCGCCTAAAACCGATCCCGAGGTCGATGTGGCTCTTCGCCTCCTGATGGCCACCCGGCATTATTCGGTCTCGGACACACACTTTCATGGGACATTGCTTGGGAAGTCGGGCCTTGCGTTACCACTCAAGCAGTGCTTGCACCATTGGTTCAACGTGTTGCGGGTAAAGGGGATTAGATCTTGCGATGGCAGCGGCTCGCCGGCCTGTGCGCCAAGCCTCGTGACCGGTGACCGTCCTTGGTGTTTCCTGTAGCCGCCGATGCTGTCACAGGAAGGCCTTAACAATTTTCATGTCCTTGATGTTTTGTGGCAGCTCAAGTTACTGGTCAGGGCAGGCAAAAATGCACTGTATCTGCAAGCCCGCCAGGCTGGATTCGATCACGGCTGAAACTGTTTTAGCCGTGCCCTGTAGGCAACACGAAAAAGAAATTCCAAACATGTGAACAGAATCTTCGCTCATGAAATGTAAGCTCGAGACATGGGAACGACCAACCTGAAAGCTGCCCTGAACCGTCAATAACCCTCAACAGCAGCGGCTTCCTACTTCGGAAGCCTGAGGAGCGGCCTGACCGTGCTGCCGAGCTGATCTACAGCGAGGCATGATGCGCGACAGTTGCAACTTAACATGACCGATGCTTCAGTGGGGGTAATGGTCTGTATTTTCATCATGCAGGCACTGCGCGAAGAGCTGCCGGAGGCTATTTGTCTCAGCGATTGGCTTTCGAGGTTTTCATGAACCGGCTGGATGTTTTGGAGCTTCAGTACTGCCTTAATGTTTCATGTGAACTGTCCTTTTCTTAATGTTTGTGGTCGGAATTGCCAACAATGCCAGCTCCAGCTACTGGTCAGGGTACGCACGAATGCGCTGTATCTTGAGGCCACGCCCGACTGGATTTGATCATGTCTGAAACTGTTTTAGCCGTGCCCAGTAGGCAACCGGACTAAGAAAGCCCAAAAATGTCCACAGAATCTTCGTTCATTGAAATGGAAGCTCTAGGCCACATGGGAACGTTAAACTTGAAAACTGCCCTAAGCCCCTAAATAACCCTAAATAGCTTGGGCTCTCTACTTCGAAGCCCCAGGGAAAACCCTGACGGAGCTCAAAAGGCTGTGACTGGGATTTTGTGGGGACCCCGAAGGCCTTAAGCTTTTTTGGGGGGGAAACATGGGGGCTGCAGGAGCGGTGTTTTCCCAGGCTGTGCAAATCCAGGCGTTTAAGTTTTGTTGCGGCCATGGTTCATATATGGGAGTGGTCAACATTGTGTTTTCTGTTGGGGTGTTAGAGGCCATTTGCTGTAATGGGAACCTCCAAAAGAGGACCCCAGTTTTGACCACCGCCGCACATAGTGGATTATGAGACCTGAGACGTATTGAAGGTTCCAAGCTGCCATGGCCTCAACTTGAGGATTGTATTCCATTTGCGGCTCGCCTCTAAGGCCCTACGCGCACAACCCACAAGCCCAAAACTCCTATATTGCACCCTAAGCCCCAACACCTGAAGCTTGGGAACCTTTCAAAAACTTTGCAAGCTGAAAACCCGTCAAGCCCCCAATTCCAGCGGCTTCACATCGTGAAGGTTCTGAAGAAGCCCTTAAGCCACACCCTTGAAGTCCTCAAATGTCGGATCGACTTAAGTTCGAATTGGTTGAGTTGCAGTTCTTGGCGTCGAGCGCAGTGAACAAGCTTAGTGAATTTAGCACGCCAAGCCAAGTCAATGTCTGCAAGTAAAGAAGCAGGCCATCGCAGGCAGTGAGAATTGTGAAGAAGAAGGCAAGTAGCAGGGACCAAGCGGAGCATCGCAGCAAAAACACGAGGCCGTGTGAGCTCTGCGACTTTGGGTCTAGGAGCTAGGGCATCGAGTGCACATTTATGCACAGCATTGGCGCTAGTCTTGGCAGTGCCGGATGAGTTCTCGCAGCAACCTGGTGTCTGTAACCTGGTGTCCGGCTTGCGTTTGTCAGCTGCAGCCACTGGCAACACCACATCTCGGTCTTCTTTTTTCATTTCTCTTGTTGGTGTTGAAGCTCAAGCTGTACAGAGCTAGGGTCACGCAGGCAATCTTTTCAACTCCCAAGGCGAGAACTTGACCAGCTCTTAAAATTTATGATACAGACCCACAAGGTCCCTCAATCCTGCGCACATCCCCTTCCCAAGTCAGGCCAAAGCTCTAGGAACATGTGCTTTCTGCTTTCGGTGCAAATGTCCGATCCTGCTTCAACCTTGTGATTCTTTCTAGGAGGGAAGCAAAGTTTAGCTTGACGCATCCAGAAGCTTTTTGCTCCATGGAGCGGCCGGATGGTTCAGGATCGCCAGTGCAGCTCACTTGCATGGTAATCTGTACGCTGGCCAGAAGACTACCAAACCCAACGTGCCGACATGAGAATCTTGAGAGCAGGAGTTTGAGAGTTTGCCTCGAAGGACATGAGAAGAAAGTGGTAAATGTTTAGAAAAAGTCAATTTGTGGGAGAGACTTGAATGTCTGGGTTGTTGCAGATGTAGCCAGTAGGATTTTGAGGCCTGAGTTTTGCGCAACGTGGCTGCTTCTCGGGAAGGATTTGCAAAATAACCTGCTGAACATCTGAAAGCAGCGTTTTTCAAGACATCCTTGGCAATCCTTATTCAAAGCTTAACTTTTCAGGGTTGCGTCTCGCAGTGAAGACAGAGCAGCAATCAGTCTGAAGGCTATCGGTCGAGATTCAGCCTTGAAAGAGGACTTGAGTCAGGTTTGAGATACAAAGGCAAAAACCGTATTCGAGGGCTTTTGAAGCCTCAGGGAAGGACCTGAGATATTCCGGTATACCCGGAGACCCCATGCACGCAATAGGCAAGAAATCATAATGAGATCCTGGGCCTTAGCCCGCAACCTTACAAGTGACCAAGGCTTGGGCAGGCCTTCAGCTCTACCTTCGAGGCTGGGTTTTTCCGGGGTTTCCTTAGGGGTTTATAGGGGTTATATAGGGATAATGGAAAAGAGAATGGGAAATTACTATATTGTTTATAGGGGTTATTGAAGGATAATGGAAAAGAAAATGGAAACTACTACTTAGGGCCAAACGTACTAGTTAGTAGACCAGAAGGGAATGGACTGCTGCAGTGGTTCTTATAGTCGTCCCCGCATCTTCCGTAGTTCCCGGCTAGACGCCAATAAGCAAATGCGCGCAGCGGAGGGTCCTTGTCTTAAAGACCGAGGGTCCGTCCCCAATGATTTGACTGGGAATCCTGGCCTCTGTACCCTTTCGGGAGACAAATGCTCTAGTCCAGGGACAGGGTTGCAATAAAGATGCAGATTGCGTAACCTGCTCCGGTCTCCAGTCAACTATTCCAGCGTAGCAGTGGTCCAAAGGCACCCGAAAAAACCCAACATGCACTCCAAGACCTTTCGGAAGGATTCCAGGACCACGGCAACAGGATTCGAAAAACCTTCCAAGAGCAGTCCAAGATCCAAGAACATTGAAGAGCATCATAGGAGTCATACAGGTGTTATATTGGGATAATGGAAAATATAATGGAAACTAGAATATCATAATAGGGTTATAACCCTAAGGGTCCAAGCACCCGAATAATAGTTTTTTCTTTTTAATATTAAGGGCATCTGGGCCCTAAAACCCTGTTATTGGGGTCCTTGGACTTGTAGGGTAAAGAGCACTTCAACAGCGCTCCAAGTTATGCCAGAGACTTTGAGAGTCGCGGAGCCCGTGCAGGAAGCCGAAGCAGTCCTCAGGGTACCTTCAGCGGAACACCTTCGTGTTGCTAGACCGCGTGCCAACTTAGCCGATGCTTGTACTATGGGGTACCGTACGGTGGTCTTAAGGCTTGTTTTTTTACAATCATCACTGCTGTTTCCCTAGACCCTAAACCCTACACCCTAACCCCCAAACCCTTATCGATAGACTCTAAACCCTATAAAGCTACGGGATTTTGGGGAGTCCTGGTGTCGGAAGCGTCTCGGAACCATTGCCAGGTGTCGCGGCCCAGCGGCTTTCGTGTTTCGATAACATGCGAGGCAGATGCGACGCTGGCATTTTGTGATACTGGGCCGTTGCTGGAAGACTTTTCAGAATGATCTGGAAGAAGGCTCCAAGACCCTATGAAATACTTTTGCCTAAAAGATGACCCCAAAGCCAGAGCTTAAACATCCCAACGATGGCCGATGGCCCTATAATCCAGAATCCAGAAGCACCAAAGTATCATCCAGGAAAGAGAGATCGCCTGGAGGCTTGGCCTGATGGTCAATGGCCGCTGGTGGGGGTCTTGGCAAAGTCCATGCTAGGGGCCCATTGGGGTTATGTTGGGGTTATATTGGGATAATGGAAAAGAAAATGGAAAGTACAGGGACTATAGAGATTATAAGGGGTTCATATAGGGATTCTGTAGGGAACATATAAGGGTTATCTTGGGATAATGGAAAAGAAAATGGAAACTACTATAATGGGCTATACACAGACTCTCCACAGTGGGGTTTAGGGTTTAGGGTCGTAGGGTTTTAGGATTTACGGTTCAAGTTCAGGGTTCAGGGTTCAAGAAGAGGGTATCCTGCGTTTGCTGCCGCTCTGGCTGCAACTGTTCAGCACTCAGCCTTAGCAGCATTGGTGGCCTTATTCAGGCTTTGATGGGTTTCCGCATCTATTCATCTGAGAAGCAGCTAGTTACGGCCGAGTCTTTTTGTCAGCATCTTTAATCCCTAAACGAGCCTAAGAATTTATTTATACATGCTGCGAGGGATTCCTATTTCCGATTGCTCTTGAATCCAGGAAGCCAGCACATGAGTTTGCTGAGAGACGCTGCCCAGGCCGCCTTTGCGGTTTTTGCTGGGGACAAGGGAGCTCCAGGACATTCTAACGCAACTCAACGGTCCTTCGAGAGGGTCTTTCGTGCTTGGAGGTTTTCTCTGGATCTCTGATGGCGATGATGCGACACATGTTAGGGATTGGCTCTGAGAATATCCTCTTTTTGCAGCAGAAAAACTGATGCCTTGCAGGACAAAACACGGGCAGGGGAGCTGGCAGGAAGCACCATCACAGCTGTGCATCTAAACTGAACTTAGGAGACTGCCCCTTGCTGGGGTTGAGGGTGCTCCCTTGGCGCTTCAGGTTTTAGAAATTCTGAGTTAGGGTTTTCCTTAGGTCTGGATGTGGGACGAGACGTGTAGCTTTGGGCTCTTATCCTGCAGGGTTTTGGGTTGACATGAGGACGATGGGGAGTTTTCAGGTAAATTCATCTGAAGAACTCCGACCTAGTTCCTCACCCAAGGAAGTGTTGAACCCAAGAATGAATTGAACAGATAGTATTATATGGAAACACATCAGACCGTTGTTGCAAGCACTTGTAGATGCCTTCCTCCAGCCGAGGCTCGGGCTGAGCCTGTGCCAAGTTCTGCGTTTGGTGGACGCGCTCCCAAACTGGTTGGTTCGCCAAAATCGGCAGGAGCTGCGGGAGGGCAATGGGCTTGGAAGCACCGCGCTGCTGGCCACTTGCAGAAGTGTCTCTGAGCCCCTCCAAGACGCAGCAGCCTTGCAGAGGGTGCAGGCAAGATTCGCCGAGATCGTGCGCCCGGCGGCCCCAGCCCTGGAGGCCAATCACAACCGCGAGGTGACACACCTCAGAGCTGCTGCGGGAGCAATCCAGCCGGGCGCCGAGCAGATTCTGCGTCTCTTGGGAGAGGACCCGGGCCAGTCTTCACGTGATCGTCCCACTGGAGAGCCTGACCCAGAGGCGCGGCCAACTGGGTGCTTTTCAGCTTTACAACACACGTGCATGTCCAACACTGCAACCTTGCTGGTGTTTGCGTGCATCCCATGTATGCCTGCAGGCGCTGACCAGCATTTACCAGGTTGCCTTGGATGTGCTTAGAATGGACGGGGCTGACCGTGCGGAGCTGACGCGTGCGGCTTCCGACATCCTGCACCTGGATGCATTCATGAGGTTTTCGGTAGCTGCTTGTGATGTGAGGGACCGGAGCACCTGGGATGTGCACCGCTGCTTCGGGCCTTTGCACTTAGGATGGCGGTAGTCTGTTTGTTGACAACTCAGCATCTTTGTCTTGAGGCTTTGTTTCTGTGGTTTTGATTTTGAAGGATGTTCTCCCATGCTTCCTCCTTGCGGTTGTTCAATCCAAGGCGGTCGGTTCGAAGTCTCAAAAGATCCCAGGAGGCTCCTTGGACGCAAGTCCATAAGTCCATCCTGCTTCAGACGGGGGGCGGGGGGTGGGGGGGGGTGCTAGTCGATAGCAGGTGCAAGCTAGCACTGATGGTACTGGTGATGGCATTTTCACTTTGGCAGCCATTGCTGTTCAGCTGGATAGTTCCCTAAACCAGGGTCCCATTTTGGCAATCCTAGATATTAGGTGCGGTAAAGTAATCTATAACCAAAAGAAGCCCATAGTTTTGAGAACAGCCCATATAGACCAGCTGGATGGTTCGTTTCTTTAGCGCGGGAAGCTTGCTCAGGTGCAGTGAGGATGCTGAATGCGTTCCCTCATTTCCCTCTCGTGCGTACATCCACTTAAGTTCCGCATAGGAAAGCGGTTGAGCCGTACACCGAGCAATGAAACTACTCTTTCTCCACTGTTTTGGGAAGATGTGTAAGCAATGAATAGATTTTGTAAGTGTGTTGCTTGGCCCGGGCTGGAGAAACGCTCTGTGCCCCGTATCAAGACATGAGGCCCGGACTGGAAGGATGGTAAGTGAATTCGGCAGAAATTGTAGGTGGGTTGCACAAGTGTCTATGTGAGTTGGTCCTGGCATCCAAGGAGAAGGTGAATTGATTAGCGATTAACTTAGAAAGTGTGGCTTACAATTTGGAATTTCCCCACAACAGGTTTTCAACTTCTTGAGTTCATTTGAAGAAGTCCTAAACGATGGTTTTCAAATTCGTTCATCTTGTAGACTACCATCTTGGTTTACGTGGATGCGGTAACTTCATGTTGGCTGCGTAGCATATTTGAAGTTTTACCTACGATGAGAGGGGAGTCCCAGGGCAAAGACCACGGTTTCAGTCATGTCAACCCAATTGGGAATCCTTGATGTTGCAGGTAATCTTCCTCGCTGAGCCCTCGTACTTAGAAACTGTTCTCTTTATGTGTAGTTGTAAGCAAAAATTGGCAAAACTACTTAGCTGGTGATGTGCTACCCGCTGGGAGGCTCCGTGACCATGGAGAGACCCTCAGGTCTCCCAGAGACTGAGGTCCCGCAACCCTTCCAAACCAGGAAGCTCATCCAGTCTTAAAGGTAAATGCACCATGTCATCATAGGATCAGAGATTGATGGGAAGAGTACTTCAAATGTGTTCACATGTTAATATTGCTAGAACTCAGAATCGGAATTCCGAGTTCCCAACTGTCATGGTAGTTCCTAACTGAACAAGGTAAGCAATGACTTAGGGTCAGTAAGCAAACAATACAATGATTCGATTGCCGCCAAGGACAACCCAAACGTTCTCTTCCGACAAGAGCCCGCTGCCACTTGATCTCGATTGAGTTAGAGCCCACCCCCTTCATGTAGACTCCAGCATGCACCACATGGACATCTCAGGCATGTGTTTACTCTGCGCACGACAGCGGCGTAGATACGATTTGTGAAAAGTCCTTGCTAGTCCCTGTGTAGTTTCCTTTCAAGAATTTTTGTTATCCGTCTGTTGGCCAGGCAGTTTTCAATCACGGCGGAGGGCTTTGGGCGTAAGCATGCAGTGTGAGGGAGGGAGGGAGCCTTTCCTAGAAATAGATTTGGTGGGAGAATGTCGTGGAAGAGCTATGGTGGGGCTTGTTCATTGTTTGGCAACGGAAGGGCCGATCATTGCCTGACCTGATTATTTTCAAGTCCATACTGGACACGATGAGCCTCCAGCGCAAAGCTGCAGCTGCTCTGATTAGAGACAACCCCAGCAACTGATTTTGACCGGCACTACCACTCGAAAAGCAGGGACGATACTGGAGAGAATGCTTGCATGTCCTATTCATGCTAAGTTCCCAGTGACAGCTGCCACAATATCAAAATCCATCAGATGGAGGCACAGCAAGACAGTCGCAGCTCAGACGATGAGGCCTGCGCCCGGCATGGCAATGCGATTAGCACTGGGTGGTAACAAGTCTCTCGAGGCAAGTGCGCAGACTTTTTTTTTGACACGCAATGGCAGGTTGCCTATCGCTTTCAGATGTCTGCTGCACAGTTTGCTGAGTCCTGATGCATATGGCAACATGTGGAAGCCGCGGGTGAAAGGGTTGGGTGCGAGGGAAGATTTGCTTGGCCATCCGCTGAGTGCCCGGAGGCTGAAGCAGAAGCAGAAGCAGGTGGCATCGATCAGGCTTGTTGGGCCAATGACATTCATGGATGTTGGCTTGTAGGGGTGTCCGGTCACGTCATGTCGTCATATCAGTCATATACTTATTCATGACGTACAGGACTTCGAGAGAGCCCTTTTAGGTTCAGAGTCTCAGGTTGTTGCTGCAGAAACTTCAGCCAGTGTAAAGCCTTTGCAGCTACCGTTGCCCTACTAGTGCCACCGCTCGGGAAGTGCAGCGTTCCTGTTTTGGAGGACGAAGAGCAGGATGACTACGTGCCGGGACAGAGCGTTCAAGTTAGGGTGCAGGCGGCCCAAAAATCAGGCGGGGACAGGCCGCCGACCGATGCCTGCAGCGTCGCGGCACCTACGTACACCTCGTTCCAGATGGGCCCTGCACCAGGGTCTTCCGAGCCACCCCCAGAGCTGCGGGAGATTCAAGATCCACGGCCCGAACTGACGCCTGAGGGCTTTCAGGTCCAGCTCAGGCAGATTTTGGACGACTTCGCCGCGAGCTGCAGAGGTGCTCGGCCTCAGTGCCCCTTAAACGCGGATCATGAGGTGACCCGCTCTCGTCCAAAAAACTGCATTTGTAGCGCTTGCGGTGTGAACACTGAGCCAGCCGCGTTCCAGGGAGTTGGCTGTCGCCAGTGTGATGTGGACATTTGTGAGGCCTGTCTCGGCAAGGACTGGCTGCCAACGAGCCAGTTGTCCGCAGATGATATCTTTGATTCAGCATGGTTGATGAAGCTATTTGTTTCCTATTGCTCAGAACAAGGAAGACCCGAGGAAGCTGTGGGACCGCTACAGGAAGCCATTCGCCGCCTCCACGCAGCAAAAAACAAAGACCAGCTGGCCATCAACTTGCACGAGCTGGGCATGCTCTTCAAGGCGAAGGGTGATTTGGATGCAGCAGAGCGGCATCTCACGGAATCTCTCCAGATGCAGCGGACGGTGCATGGAGGTCTGCCTCATCTGGGAGTGGCTGTCACTCTGCACGAGCTGGGCATGCTCTTCAGCCAGAAGGGTCAAGTGGAGGCAGCGGAGCGGCATCTCACGGAATCTCTCCAGATGAAGTGGGCGGTGCGTGGAGATCTCCCTCATCTGGAAGTGGCTGTCACTCTGCACGAGCTGGGCATGCTCTTCAAGGCGAAGGGTGATTTGGAGGCAGCGGAGCGGCATCTCACGGAATCTCTCCAGATGAAGCGGACGGTGCATGGAGATCTGCCTCA